>JAPTGZ010343673.1:0-11160 GCA_029814645.1 Fowleria isostigma | reverse complement strand
ATTTACAGAGAGAAAAATGGAAGTTGTGAGTATTTCTATGTTATTATCATTGTATTTTACTGATCTGACCCACTTGAGAGTGATTTGGTCTGTACATAGAACCTGAAGGCCGGACCAGACCCTTTAGCGGGCCACATGTTTGAGACCCCTGCTCTAGATAAAGAAATTCACATGGACAGCCCCTTTACCATAGGTCCCCGTGACTCCCACTGGGACAACCTTCACTTGTGTACATAATATGTATTTTTTTTTGTTCTTTGTGACTACTACCATTTCTATATTCCCACCCTCAAAACTCCTCCCCTTTATCTCACCTTTACCTGTTTTTCCTCATAGATGAATTGGAGGAAGAAACATTATAATTAACTGAATCGACTTTGCAGTAACTGTCTAATTCTTTTATCTTAACAGAGTGATAGAATTGCCATAAAGTGTCACAAGTTTTAACCTTTGCGACCTCATTTCTTCTAACCTCACCTTCTTTGTCATCCCTCTAGGTTATGGAGGATCTTTATGAATTCCTGATGTTCATCTGCATACAGAAGCCCACTGCTGCAGCTCTGGCATGATCAGACTTCCACATGTCCGGGTCAGTGTCAGGCTTCCATTGAAAATCATGATCCCAAACGGTGTTGAGAATAACCCTGCACCATTCCCTCTGAATGTCTGCCCACTCTAATTTGCTTTCTTAGCTTGGCAGTGTGTTTGTGATTTAATGACGCACTGGAGCATACAGATCGTGCTGCAGCTTTCAGAAGTGCTAACACTATTCTGAACTATTAAGTGCTAAATCAATGCGTGTCACAGACTCCCTTTAGCCATTTCATTAGTTACATCTGTAGATCAATCAGGTGGCCTCTGTCCAGACTAACACTTGCTGTAGAGAATCTGAGAAGCAAACTGATTTAACCCTTTAACCACCCCACCAAGAAAAAAAGTGATGAAAAAAATTTTGTTTGCATTTCTTACTCCCTTGGGCGAGTAATTTCTAGTTATTTTTGTTTGTTTGTTTTTTTACCATACATACTAATATCAATTTGAAAAGTGTCAAAAAAAATACAAAGTAAATTCTTTCAACATATTCATGATTTCCTACCAGTAAATGTTTAATATTTGCAGCAATAGATGGACAAAGGTTTGAATTCGATAACAAATAATCCATTATGGGGGGCAGCCATGGCTGAGATGGCTAAGCAGTTGGCTGGAGAGTCGGCTAGGGACTGAAGGGTCACCAGTTCAATTCCCCGGACTGGCAAACAGATGTTGGCCGATGTGCCCTTGAGCAAGGCACTTAACCCCCCCTCCATTTGCTCCCCGGGCGTCTGACATGGCAGCCCACTGCTCCCTAGCATGCAATATATGTGTGTAATATAACATCTAGGATGAGTCAAATGCAGAGGACAAATATCAGTTAAAAAGTGACAATAAAGATTCTTCTTCTTCCTCTGATTATTTTGTATTGGTTTAATTTTCTACACTTACTGTAAAGACACAAATCATCCATTTGGTTGAGCATGTTTTAAAAAAAAATATTACATATCATACATATAGCCCTGCGATGAACTGTGAAATGTCCAGGGTGTCCAGGGCGTCTTTGCCCTTAAGTAGCTGGGATAGGCTCCATGCGACCCCCGTGACCCTAGTGAGGATAAAGCGGGTCCAGAAAATGAATGAATGAATATTACATGTCTAATTTAAGTGTTTTTTGTGGTATCAAATCGTATAATTATATTCAGGAAGGCCTCTTATGCTATAATATGCCAAAGAAGTATTCATATCTTTAATATTTTCACCAAAAACAGTCCAAGTGTCTTTCATGATTTTCATCTTTCTTGGCTCAATTAGATTGAGATAAGTTAGGTACTCCACTTATCGAAATATAGTGACTCAAAATGTGATAAACCATATGGTGGAGCAAGCAGTTAAAGGGCATATTGCATTTTGCCATCACACTAATACTGGCATATTAGACTATTAGTATTATTGCTATATATTGATGTGTTCTTGATATTACCATTATTATTATATGTATATTTTTACCCTTTAATCCCTCTTTTTCCCTTACTCACTTTTATTCCCCTTCCCCTTCTTCCTATCGCCCCTAATCAATTTGTATTTTTTAGTTGCTCTTTACATTTATTATATTTTTCATCATAATATGATTTTTTCATTGTTGTTGTTTGTCATAATTTTTTTTTTGTTTATTTGATTTGTCTTTGTTGTTTTGTATTTTTTCCACTATGTCTCATTAACTGTATCACTAAAATACCAGAATAGCAAGCCAGACCATCAAACCACACAACATGCATGCAGTCACTAACGTGGCACAGCTGCGGAAAATAACTGTCTACAAATTCTTGCAACTACACTTTTTTTTTTTTTTAGGTGCAAAATTTCAAAAGTTCCAAACTGGACATACGTGAGTTTTACTTCCCATATCATCACCTTCCTCAAATAACTGCCCATGTCTTTTTGTTTATTTCAGGAAACGCATAAAAACTTAATCAGAAATTAAATATAAAAAGGTGCTCGTCTTGCTACACCCTTTACTATGTCCTGGTACAAATGGAGACATTTCTGCAGCTGGGCTAGATCTGGCCTACAGGGCTTTAATGATCCTGACTTTGAGGTCAGGCCTGTGACACTAAAGAAAACAAATCATGTATCCAGGGGTGGCCCGTGGCATAGGCGGTCTAGGCAGCCACCTAGGGCATAACCTGTTGGAGGGGGTGCCGCAGGAAGGAGGAGGATGAGAAAAATTTTAATAAAGTCTAAATTTTGGAGGACAACAAAAAATTAAATTAAGTCTAAATTTTCTTGATTTTTTTAACGATGTTATATAGTGACTATTTTATTTTAAATTAACCACATTAATATTTCTATTTCACCTACTTGTGTTGTAAGAGTAACTCAGATACACATTGTGCCTTAATTTTGACATACGCTTTTAGCTACTCCTTCAAGCGGCAGATCTAGAGGGGTTTCCCAGCATGCATTGGGATATCTATGTAAGTAATTATAAATAATGTTGTTTTTGTTTGGTGCATTTTTTACATGATAATTGTCATTGCATCTTTTCATTTATTCATTTCATCTATACAATTTATGTCTGATTTCATCTTTTAGTTTGTTTTTTGTCTTTTATCCTTTACACAATTTCCATCTTGAAACAAAAAAAATGTTATTAAGCTGTCATTCAGCCCCCCCCCAAAAAAAAAACAGTCTTTAAACTTAAAGAAACATTGTGTAGCTCCTCTTGGAACAGCAAACCATTTAGATAAGGTTTTATTTATAGAGCACCTTTCACAGACAGAGGTCACAAAGTACTTTACAGTGCGTGCAAAATAGAGCAAAAACAGTTAAAATAGGGTAGTTACATGTCTTATAATCTGTGATGAGGTTGCTTGTAAGTTTGATCACTTTAAGTTGTGGTTCTGTCAAAGTTGGGATATTGTATCCAGTAGTGAAGAGGGGCGCCAGTTCTGCGTTTGGCCTAGAGCGCCGAAACTGCATGGTTTGGCACTGGATGTATCCATGCAAGAGCAGGGCAGTAACATTGATTAAGTTTTGTAACGGTAACTAACTGAAACTGTATTGTGTGCTTTGAAAAGTAACAAAAACACATAAAAGTCATGGATAAAATACCCTTTGTTTTCATGTCAGATTGATATGAAATTGATTTACTTTGCTTGAGCAGTTTTTAGCTGACAGCACCATACAGCACTTCACGATCCATCACTTCTCGTCATATGTCATTTATAGTCGTCTTCTTACCCCCACTCTACCTGGAAACATGGAGACTAAAGCTGGGAGAAAGCAGCAGAGTCCTGTATGGGATTTCTATGAATATGACAGCGAGGAAGATAAAAGATATGAAAAAACTAAAAGTAATACTAAAACTGAGCATTGAGGAAAAAAATGGCAATGAACAAAAAAGATCAAACCTGCTCCAATGAAAGATAAGTGAATTAGAGAGAAAAAAGTTATAACTAAATAAAGCTAAGCTATAATGAAAAATCTAAAACTACTATAACATTGGTAAAGAAGTGGCTACAAATTTTATTTATAAACTTAATGCCAGTTAAACTCATGGAAAATAACTGTTTCACTGACTTGAGATTGACAGTTTTGTTTCTACTTTGTGCCCTTTATGTCTTATATGTCTAACTTATATGTTACTTATACTTACATGTTATGTCTTAACTTATATATCAATGTCAGTCAGTTCACAGTCCTCCCCATGCTCCTCTTGGGTGAGTCAGAGTTCACTGAAACTGTACCTGGATGAGAATCCCTGAGATACCTTCAAGTATTATCACAGACGTCATGGGAGAGATGACCGGGACATCAGCAGTTAATCCTGTGACACTGCCGTCAACCAGCCTTTCTTCGGTTCAGGTAAGACTCTGTAAAATATTTATACTGCCACAGTCTGTCATAAATTCAGATCAACATACTTGGGTAGGTATGAGAAACTTCTTTAAATTCATATAAATAATAAATACAATGATCAGGTTACTTTAAATACATGTAAATTTGATCGTTATGTTTATGAAGTTGAAACTTGATCATTGTATGAATTAATATGAATTGAAAGACATGTGATCACTCGTATTCATTTAAAACTTACTGGAAACATCAGATAATATGCATGGACTGTCATGTGACTGTAATTAGTGTCCTATATAAACAACTGTATCATGACCCCATCCCATGTCTGATGAAGGGCCGATGCCTGAAACATCACTACTGTGGTGAATAAATATATTATTGGGTGCTCACAGGTTGTGCAGAACTTACTTCATTTTTTATTCACTGTTTTTTGGGATTCTGCACACCTCTTAGCAACTGGATGTGCTTGTCATCACCTCTTTTCATAGGTATGACAAAGCCAAATGCACAAGGTGTAACGATGGAATCACACAGAATGCCAGCACCACCTAATGGGGAATCAAATTATTACAGGCACAAAGTGATGCATCTGCTCCCTTAGTTTTAACTAAATACACAAGACTTTCACAGACCCGGGGTTAGAAATATTCACCAGAATCAATATGGTAAAATATTTGGCCACCGTCAAAATATGCATCATATGATCACGAAATTAAAGTGACAACAAAACAAACCCTAATGGGGAAAAGATGTTGCAATATTGATTTATATTACATTGCAATAAATACCATTGTTGTTGTCATTGCCCAGCAACTTTAATTACAGGTTACTTCCCATTAATCAGTTAATTAATGCAGATTCTCATAAGCTGTAGACGAGTCTGTTTATTTGCAGGGACATTAGACTCATATAAAGATGCTTTGTGTTAACAGACAGACTTAGACTTAGAGTCGCCTACTTGTGACCAATCACCAAAAATATGTTAATTCCAGGTCTGAACAGGGCCTAAGACACGTATGTTGGTAGCATAATGGCAGACGGTCTTATGAGTCTGTTGAGCTTTATGTAAAACACTGGCAGCTGAAGTTAAAGCATTGGCTGGTTATGTTTTGGGACAAATTGAAACAACTTGCAATGATAAGGTTTATTATCACACCTTACTGCTTTCCTAACATCTTTGTTTTTTACACTTCAAAGTATTATATATAGAGTGCTTGTTCTTTATTACATATTGATCTTATATTCTATTTTTGCTGCCTGTCATGCTGCTATTGCACTACAATTTCACAGTTTTGGGATCAATAAAGTGTGTCTGTCTGTTTGTTCTATCTCTTCAGATCTATATTTTGTTAGCATCATAGCATAATTGCATTAGTCAAATTTTTGGTCAAACTGTAATGTCTGCATAACTTTACTTTCCTAACTCTACTGATTAATTCTATGCAGATATCACAATTTGGCCAAAAATATGACTTGGGCAATTATGCAATGAACCTAACAATTTGTTACTGTTAAGATTTGAGTGTGATTTTTTTGAACATCTAGTATAGTTTTGTAGGTGCTTTTGTCTGTTGATAGATGTTTGAAGAAATATTTAAGATTTCATTGACTTAGTACACCAGGACCAGGTCTTTTAATGTGGTTTTGTAAGAACACCCTGCCCTGGATCATCATGTTTGAACCCTAGCTCAGGTTATTTAGAACAGATATTGAACTATTACTATGTGACTGAAGTTGTAAATGTAGTTTGTACACATTTGTGGAATCAAACTACATAGCCATGGGTTTTATCCTAATTCCAAAAACAATAATCAACATGAAATATTCTCAGCAATGTAATATCAGGAAATAATTAACACTTACATTCACACTCAGGGTTGGGTGTGGTATTCTCCTCCAATTTTCCTTTATGTATAGTGTTAATTTTGTCAGATGAGACGACCTGTTTTCCCATGACGAAGACGAGACGATGACGAGACTGCACCGATGTTCTAAAAACACTGATTAAGACTTTGTTAATATGCCTTATCATTGAGAAAGAAAAACGAGACTAAAATTTTTGCTTCAAATAAAAGCTAAACAAAAACTCCCTCCTTGTTTTCATCGACACAAGAGGAAATGCAACATCCCCCTGTCGAGATGAAGAATATTTCGGTTTCCTGTGCGTACTGAGTGACTTTAGAAAGAGACAGAAAGTGATACATGTAACTGGGAGCTGATGGAGAGCCTGACCCTGAACTGGATCTGATGTCTGAGGGGCTCTGACACTTTTAGCAAAGTTGCATTGAAGATTATTTTATTCAGTTCATTCAAGATGTTTGTTTTTCCAGGTTATTATGGCATTTAATCAATATTTTAACTATGGATCACAACTCAACTGGAATGCTAAACAAATCATCCCTAAAATTAAATATTTAAAAAAAAAAAAAAGCTAAAATGTTTTGACTAAAATTTGACTAAAATACCTTACCTTTGACTAAATGTTGAGACTTTTAGTCGACTAAAACATAATTAACAAAAAATGATATGTGAATGACTAAATATAAGACTAAAACTAAATTATATAGGTGAACTATTGTATCTTCACTGAAAGAACTTAGTCCAGGCTTGTTAAGTGGGGAAACTGGGGATGGGAGTAAATAAGCTCTGCTTCTTCTCACTCCCTTTCAGGCTTCTGGGCTTCAGGGGTGGTAAACTAGCAGGGACTCGTGTTGTAGAAGGATATGTTATACATACAGTGTACACACAATGTTCGGCAATACAACTGCCATGTCTATGTACGGTACACTTGCAATGGACACTTCTGTGTATGTTCCTTGTGTAATTTCTACATGTACAGTTTCTGTGTATTTCTACACGAATAATCTTCCTTTATAATTCACTATGTACAGTTTTATATGTAAGTTCTACAAGTCTGCTTGTTTTTTTGTACATGTGTGCATTCTTTTCATGTATGTCTGTGTACACATGTATGAGATGTATATGAACAGTATTGATTATTGTACATGTATATAAAATTGCCACTGTACATGGAGTGCATGAGCTTGAAATGAAATTAACTAAACTAAACTAAATTGAAAAATTGGCAACAAAATTAACACTACATATGTAACAGCTGATGTAAGATACCAGACGTAGACCTATAAAAAGAACAGAAAACTGAAGAAATGAAGTCCATGAGTGCTCTAGATCTTGCAGTTCATGGACTCTGTTTCCATCATGTTGCAGATTGTCCACTCAGGAAGTAAAGATGTTCAAAGGTCCACGTTTGCTTCAGTTTAAGCAAATAATCAGTTAGAGTTTCAGATATAAATGTGCTCTGTCAGTTTTAATAAAACTGTGTGCACTGCCTTTGTAAATACAGATAAATTCCAGTTAATCCAGACAAGGAAGCCGTGGCTGAGAATTCCTTCAACAGAGGTAGCTCAAGGTAACATAACTAAGCTGTCACAGTGTATTTCTGTGTAAATTCATCCCTCATTAAGCTGGAGAAAATGCTCTAAGGCTTAGTGGTGATGTGCTATGAGGCCCATGTGCCACCACTATGGGGAGAAGGTGCCAAACACACTCACCCACAACACAATATTCCAACATTATTCTTCTCCACAGCCTGGTGCTTGAAGTGTAATTATGATGATGCATGTAAGCGTGCCAAACTGAGAATGCAATAGCTACCTTTCTATTAGCTCACTTATTAAGTAGGACGACACAGAGTAAACAAAGTGCTGCTTGGATCAATAATATCGAGCATGCACTTTGAGGACAGAATAGACTTAAATAACACAAAACACAGAAGGCTATAAAAAGGTACTAAAACACAAAAAGAATACACTAAAGCAAATCTAGATTTTATTAGATTCAATACTGTCCCGTCTAATATCGATCTTACACTTCAAAGTGAGGGTCAGGGCTGATATTCTGGTTCACAGCTTTTCTCAGTCCAACTATTGGTGTGTTACTATTTTACAGAACATTGAAATATTTTCATTCAGATCCATCACCAATTACTAATCTACTCATTCAGTCAGATAACTGTAAGTCTGTGTCTATAGTGAATCACTGGTCTGTGATTAAAGCTGTATTTATCCATCACTCCACTTGGCTGCACACACACACACTTATTGTTCTCTGCTGTCTGACTGCACACACACACACACACACATGCACACAAAGAGTGGTGGGGCTCTGGCAGCATTCCAGCTGTAGTTCTGTTTCACTCTGGCTTCATTATCACTGTCTCTTTACAGTTGGGGAGAGAACACTGGGTGCTGTCAGCCGGGGTCAAGGGGCTAAAAAAGAGTGTGTGTGTGTGTGTGTGTGTGTGTGTAGTGTACAACTTCATGGAATGTGTGTGTCCAGTGAGTGAGGGTCATTCATAGTAGATTTATATACAGTCATTGATTGTATCTTCATTATGGACTGTGTCTGAGTGTGTTAATTATGTGAGTAGTAGTTGTTGAGGTGGAGCATACCTTGGCACTCGATAGCTGAACAAAGCTGGCATCTGTGGACTAATCATAGTGTAATAGCTAAGTAAACCTTCCAAGGCCTCCTCCATTTTCCGGAAAAGTCCCGGGGCTCATTGTGTTCTACCCAGAGGCTTATTAACTGCTTGATCTAATGCATGTGTGTATGTATCTATTCCCTTTTATAGGACTATTGGATAGCTATTAGAGCCGCTGCCTCCAGCTGAGCTCCTACACCAGACACCTCTCGGTCTTTTCTCTCTAGTATTTTCTTTATCTATTCCGTTCGTCCACATTCACTTGCTCAGCTTACTTTGTCTCCCACCCTTCATTTCATGTACAGTGCTCATCATAAATGAGTACCGCCCTTTTCGAAAAGTAAGATTTTAATCAATATCTCAATGAACATGAGCACAGTTTCAAAAAAATTTGGTCAAAACTGAGTTTTACAAAAATTATAAGAACATCACAACTTTAATAGCTCGATGGAAAGATGGAAATCCACCAACATTTAACCTCTGGAATAAAGACCTGATGATCTGACATTAGAGAAAATAAGATATACCATAAGAGGCAGTGAGGCAGCCTGTGTTATCATATATTAGAAAGATGGACATGAACAATCTCTCATTGCAACTAAGGAGATATATATATATATGTATATATATACACACACACATATATGTATATGTATGTGTGTGTGTGGGTTTTTTTGTAATACTTTATTTAAGTATTTATTTATGTTATTTTATGTATTCATTTTGGATATGTGCATTTATGTATTTTTTGTTGAAATATGAAGTGCATAAAGGTTGGGACTCCGTTAGAATGGGGTTACATTAGATGTTATATTTTATGTACATTCCACTGTACAGTTAAGATTAATACAACATAAATTCAATTAAAAAACTTTGGAGAAAAACCCCCACTAAAAACTGAGTTTTATTGAACATTTCCTTAACTGAGAACATAATATGTTGTATAGTGTCTCATAGAAAATGTTGATTCTCAAAGAAAACTAAAGGTTTTGTGACAAATCTGTTGGGATGGACTCATTTATGTTGAGCACGGTATATAGTGTCTTACATCTTATGTTCCCGATTTGGTGCCCTGTTCTTTCCCTCTATCTCTTTGCTCTCATCTGGTCCAAGCGGTAACAACAACCGCTCAGAGATACTTTGCCCTCTTTCCTTATCCCCCCTCATCTCTTCCTCCCTCTCTTCTCAGCCCCTCCTTGGCATGGCAGCCTGTCATTAGTTCTGAGCTCATAGACTCATGGCTTTAATTTTGGCCTGCCCGCTTCTCTGTCTTTGGCCGTCTCGTATCTGGTTTCCCTGCAGGAGTCTGCTGTACTTCTGAATATGTTTCTTGTTGGGTGTGCTCATGTTACAGGCAGTCGTCCTCTTAACATATGCATTTGACATTTTATACAAATAACAGTTTTACAAGAGACAGAAGACGTTCAGACAAGTGCCAGGAAAGACATGGTTGAGTGGCAGGTCTCATTAGTTTAGAAGTTATCTGTAAAGAAAAAGATAATTGTTGAAAACTAGCACGTAAGATGATGGAGATAGCTGTCATATCTATTATTTTCCAAGTGTTTGTAATTTAAATACATTTGTTACCACTGATAGCTGTATATCATCTCTCAGTAAGGGGGATTATTCTGTTTGTGGAAACTCCTCAATCTCCCCCTTTGTGCTCTGCGGTTATTAAACAATATCACCCAGTCAACTACACTTGTCTCCTGCCAGGTACTTGTTCACATTATGAGCCGCTGCCAACAGCTGGAAGCCTGAAATGACTGTACAACTGCCATGTATTTATTCCTCTCTCACTCTGTCCACTAGGCGTATCCCTCTCTGAAGCCCCTGGCAGCGTTGACCGGGGATCTATGCCAGTGAGTTGATCAGTTTGCACACTGGGCAGAGACAACTAAGCCCCCCCAACTTGTTCTGGCTCTCGGGCTTCACCTTCCTTCAGTGTTCTCACCACTGTGCCGCAGTCCTCTACTCTATGGCAGCACGATTATGTTCCCACAATGCACATACAGTTGTGCTCATACACTGCCATACCTGAGCAAAATTTGTGATTCTTTTACCGTTTTTCAGAGAATATGAATTGATAACACAAGAACTTTTCTTCACTCATGGCTAGTGGTTGGGTGAAGCCATTTATTATCAAACAAATGTGTTTGTTCTTTTAAAATCATACTGACAATAGAAACTAGAAATTGTGAGAGGGCTCGGGGCATTCGGTACCGATATGATTCAGGTTCTGGGTCTTAGTCTGGTTCTGAGTC
>JAPTGZ010343659.1:0-11161 GCA_029814645.1 Fowleria isostigma | reverse complement strand
AGTAAACATTAAAACAACACCCCACCCCACCCGAACCCCTGCACATAAAACGGAACACAATGAGAAAAATGTCCTCTACCCACAATGCAATGCAGCAGATAATATGACACAGTAATTGTATCATGGTTGTCAGGATTTTCTGTACTTTTGTGTTATCATGCCTGTGTTTGGATGTGAGTTCTGTGAGCACATTTTATTTAATTTTTAAAAATGTTTTAGTCACTTTTTGGGGTAGTGGGGGTCCCAAGTCTCCAGCACTATTTATTTTGCAAGTTCAGAAGTTTGGGAACCACTGTTACAGAGGATAATAAGAGCTGGCAGGTCACAGGACACCAAGATAAAGCCTTAAAACCCTGACTATAAAAACCAATAGGATTTAAAATACTAAGACTGAACACCACCAATAAAAAAAAAAAAATGGCTAAAAGAAAATATGTTTTTTTTTTTTTTTTATAAAAATCCTCGTTAACAACATAATTATATGAATAGGAGCAGCCATTGGATGACAGATCATTGGACGACCTGCTCTACCTACTGCACCACAGCCACAAAAAATGTGGATCAAGTTTTTAAATGAGACACAGGTGAACTTAGATAGTTTTGCAAATTCACCTTGAGGGTATTTTTTGCAGTTTATATTTATTTGTACATCATTTCATACAGACTTGTATTGGTTGTGATATAGTTTCCTAAATGTCTTTTTTTTCTTTTACTTTTCTCTACTTTATAATATTTACAGCCATCTGTTTATACAGATCGGCCTCAAAATACATATATTTTTTGCTTTAAAAAACATGCAGTTCATTTATTTTTCAATTGCAAAGTTGCAGACTACAATATAGATAAGACAATTTAAAGTTGTGGAAAAAATTATTAGACCACCCAATATTTTCTTCAATTTCTTGTTCATTTTAATGCCTGGTACAACTAAAGGTACATTTGTTTGAACAAATATAATGATGACAACATAAATAGCTCATAAGAGTTTAATTTCAGAGCTGATATCTGTCTATTTTTCATGGATTTCTTGATAATAACCAAAATCAAATAAGTTTGTACATCAATATCTATGGCATTGTACTGACAAAAACAGTGCTTTTAGACATTCCATGTTTTCTGTCTATTTTAGTCACATGATACACACAGAAGTTAATACTTGATTGCGTAACCATTGTTTTGATGACTTTTAATGGCCTAATAGTTATTTTCTGTGACTGCTACAAATTAAAGTAAATAAACATACAGAATATGAGTCAAAACAATATAAAAGCAGAAAAATAAAATAAAATAAAATAGCTCATCAACTCATTTCTAATACAGTAGTTTGTGGCGTCCTAAATGTCTGATGCCTTCAATTACAAGACCAGGACATTGATTGTCTGCAAAGCGTTCTCACTATGTGAGACAGTGATTTAATTTAGTCATCGTTCATCTGGGACAGGCCAAAATTGCACCGTCTATTCATGGCTGTACATGTATTCAACCCATCTTCGTTAGACTTACTACTACTTCTACATTTATAAGCTTATAGACCATTTTATGGCTGTTTAATGGAACTCTACTTGTGTTACCAAACTACTAACCACAATCCACCTTCTTCATAAGAAGCAGAAAACACAGGAGTATTTGCTCATTGAAAATAGCTGCATCCCATTTCAGCGTATAACTTCCAGGCCTCAGAAATAATGCTGTCTCACTGGAGTAAACTCCTTGGGTTTAAAAAAAAAAAAAAAAAAAGGACCACAGCCATAAATGCTAACATTATCTCTAACAGATGTCTTTTCCATGCTTTCATAAGCTGAAATAGAACACATTAAACCAGATAGAGCCATGTTGCCTGTGCTCACATGCATCTGTTGCGATTAAACCTGAAGAGAGAACTCCTAAATGGGCTTGTTGCAGTACATTAGATTTTTATTGCATCTTTTTCCCATGATTTGTACATGATGATGCAAAACAATAAAAATCCATCAACAACCCTATTTCACAAAGAGGCAACTTGATTATAACTGCAAATGCATTCAGTTGTAACTATAATACTAACTCCATTACGACTAAATGTAACAATTAACTGAGGTTCATTAATGCAGTTTTAAGCGGACAAAAATCTGTTGACAATGTATTTTCCATTTCAATGATAGTGTAATCAGATCTTTTCCGGTTAATCTGAGGTGTGGCTGAATGGGCGATGCATGATTAAAAGACCTGGCTTTTGTACCTGTACCATCCATCATCTGCCTTTTGAGGAAAGGCAGGAGAGGATGCGGATGATTCACTGATAAATTGGACTGTCACAAACAAAATGTGGAGCATCTTTTGTTACAGAATATAATTGGATTTGCAATTTAGTGCATATGAACATCATTTCTGTGATCAACACTGCTGTCAAAAAGCAAACAAATTGTAGCATATTTGCACATTTTGGACAAGTCACCATCAGAATCAATTCTTGCAATTAGTATGGGTTGTTTGAACAAAAAAAAACCACACACACACACACACACACACACAAAAACACAATATTTGCAACCTGTTACTTCTTAGCGTGCATCTGCCACAGGGGGCTTGCCTGGAGCAGTGCCAGCGCACACCAGTATGACCAGTATGACTGCTGCTGCACAGCCTGGAGGCATGTGGACTTTGAGCCTTCATCTGTAATTTATATGCCTTAAATGATCATACTGTAAACAATTTACCACTGAGATCGTCACTGTGCGCTGGTTTGGGGTCCATCTGTAAATCCCATTAGCCGAGGGGAAAGTCAAACTGTGCCTGGTAGGACACACTCAAACTTTACCCAAGTTACATATTTATGTGTCATGAATGAATTAACACACACACACACACACACACTGTTAAGGTCACCAAGCAAACACTGAAAAATAATATACGACTCAAAAAATGGAGGCCTCAACATAAAGAACATCAGAGGTTGACTGGTTTCAATGATTTTTATTGTTTTACTTCCATAAAAGGCTAACTGCATCAAACAGTTTAGCTTGGTAAATCAAATTAGGTAAAAAAAAAAAAAAAAAAAAAAGCTTTATCTAAGTAAGAGGACCTGGAGGTGCCGGCCAAAAGCAAGCAAACAGGAGGGGGCCCAGACCACCCCTTATAGGGACGTAGAAACTCTTCCCTCTCCCCTAACTAATAAAGAAAACAACAAACTAACAAAAATAGCAAAAAGGGGGACTACTGGCCATCTCCAGGCCAAAGTAAATTAACTAAAAAAAAAAAATCAAACAAACATAACACACTCACATGAAAGGAGATGGAAGATGGATGGAGAGGTAATGGTTCTTCTCTGGTAAATATAATCATATTCTACAATGCACTCAATACAACAGCAAGGCACAGACTGGTGCCTGATCTTAAAAGAAACCCCAACTTTAAAGATAGATAGGGTTTAAAATACTAAGATTAAACTCTACTACTAAAACATTGGTTAAAACTTTATAAATATATGTTATTTATAAAAATCCTAGTTGCTACAACATAATTTTATGAATGGGAGCGACCATTATTTTGCGTGCGCATCGCATTCTGGGCTGATGACAATAAAAGGTTGTACTTCAGGAAACACGAAGCTAACATGCAACTGCACAACGTCTTTTACGGAGAAAAACAATCACAAAATACCTCACTGTGCAGCTTTTGGTGGTAACGTCCAGTTTAAAGGGAACCGATGTAAGTATCCACAGCAAGAACATACGAAAACAATGGGAACATGCGTGTGGAGGAGTCCAACTTCACAAGGACCCGTGGCTGTGCTCTTGTCATTTCAGCCCAGGTACTTTCGGGGACTGTCATCATCCACGGCTGCTTTTAGAGCTGATTGGTGCTTCAGGCTAGGTGCATCAGGCCCCCTGACCCAAAACGGTTTAGTACACCCCTAGTATATTCATTATTTTTCATATAGACTGTGTACTCAGTGTACCTTATCACCACTATCTTGTCCTGTTGTAACAGCCATCTCTATGTGGTTAAAGTGTGTCTTGGAATGAAATATGTTCTTAAGGGAACGTGTGTGAATGAAACTAAGGATGATGACAGAGTATTGGATGTGCACTATGTGTTGATGTTGAAGTAATGGATGAGAAGTTTATAGATCATGGACGTTTCAGTCGGTGTGTGCTTTAGTATGTAGTGATGAATCAGAGCGCAAGGAGACAGGAACTGTTGGGTAGGCAGCTTCTAAAGGAGTTCAAGGATAATCTAATCTAACATATATGGACACAGTGACAGGAGAGAATTCACTGACACTCATGTTTCAAGCAAATAAATGGTGAATGTCCAAAATACCAAGGACAAGCTGACAAAAAAATGATAAATACAAAGAATGCAAATGGATGAAATTCAACAGAGGCATGCCACGTGTCATATCACTATGGAGAATACAATGATATAGAAGCCAAGTTCTAGTCGGCGCTAATTTTTTTTCACAAGAACAACTAGAAACTTGCACAAACTAGCACATGTGCTATATACATGTGCTCTATATAAACCCAAGCAAACCATCTGGTCTGTCTTTTGGAACAGCATCAATGTATCTGTGATGTCCATATCAAATAAATTGAATGAAATTAAATTAAACTCTCTTTATTGTAGTCCTCTTCTAAAATAAACCTACCCTGATGTCAGACTCCAGAAGACATTTGAGGGTCTTAACATTCATCTGGTTCTAAGGAACACAGCATGAAAAAACAGATTTTTGGCCCATAAATCCACGCCAACCCGAATGATTCCAGGAAATTAACTTGAGTTTACAGAGAAGTTCAGCTCTGCCTTAAACTGAAGACAGAAGAGTGATGTGATTGGACAGTAGGACTGTTGTTGGTCATCTGTGTGACATTATAATATTCCACTCACAATATTATAATAAATAGTATTGTTTTTTATTTAGGTTAATTATTTTATTGTTATTAGTTTTATTATTTATTTATATCATTAATGATCCACCTGTTTGTGGCCTAGCTGTTTGGAGAATCAGCTTGTGACTTTGTGACCAAAGTCAAAGTGTTCATAGATTTAAAACACTTTACAAACGAATGGTCTGGTCACAGTACAAGGAGGGCGGGGCTTAGCATTAATTGCTGGGCCTTCATAGCCTTGGCTCTGTCTTACTGTTGTTGGTATCACTTCCATTACCATTGTTGGTATGTATAGTAATTGTTGTTAAACATATTGCACTTATATTACACAGGCTATCAATTAGATAGTTACTGTGTGTAATATACCTCAGCTTTTCTAATCAGTTTCTATCTGTTACTTTTTTTTACTAAGACTAAAATAATGTAACTTTATCATCAAGGAAGTAAAAGTAATGTGTTATGTTATATAAATGTGAGAAGGGAGTGGGTTTTAAGTTTTCTTCTTCCCACTCCTTTTTGAGCTGTATATTTTGAACTTATTTTGATATAACTAGTGTACATGGCAGTTGCTCTATGTCCTGATCATCTTCACTAATTATTGCATTTGTGCTGTTATATTAGTGCTTGTACACATAGAGTGTTTTGTTTTTTTCTGCTCAAAATAAATTGATTGATTGAAGACTGATGGGTTGATTTCTCAGCCCAGAAGAGAAATTATTGGCCGATGTGCTCCTGAACAAGCCACTTACCCCAACATTTGCTCCCTAGACCCCTGACATGGCCGCCCAGTGCTCTTTGTCTGCAGTGTGTGTTCCATTAGTGGTTGGTTCAAAGCCGAGGGTCAGTTTTAGTGTGTGTTACATGTCCATTAGATACTGACCAATAAAGGTTCTTAATTCTTTGAGCTGGACCAGTGTTCCTCAACATTTTCCTTTGTGTTTCTCAACCTTTTTTGAACAAACAGCCCTTTACGTCATCATGAGCCTGCATTATAGGGGTGTGTCATAGTGCTCGGGGGGTGAGAGTGGGTCTGTGGAGCTTATATATGTTGCATAGGTAGTGGGATTGTGCCACAACCAACTTATTCCATATTCCATTTCGGTCTCAGCGCCCCCCTCACCTTTCTCATTTCTAAGCCCCCTCCCCCAGTGGGCACAGACTAAATGACAGTTCTCTGAATGTAACTGGACTACAATCAAACAGCAAGCACATTTTTCATGTTATAACTTAAAGTGATAATGTTTGTTCTTTCATCAGGATCAGGATAAATTTGTTTTGGACAACAGTGCTACACACTGCTGCGTTCACTTTCAGAAACATACAACCACAAACCCAGTCAGTCACAAATATGTTAGGGTCAGCATGGTAACATTTATATATTGCACATAATCTGTGTATTACACCTTTCCCTCCTAGATAAAAATGAATAAAATCAAAACAATTCATTGGTGTTAAACAATAAATTAAAAAAATGGGAGTAATTCCATTCTTAAAAAGTAAAAAAATAACAACAATAATAATAATAATTAAAAACCTAAAAAAAGACATTTGAAATCACTAAACACCTAAAAACCAAAAAATATCATGGAAAACACTAGAGCTGTACTAGATTGAGAATGTTAAAAACATTAATAGAATCTGATTGCGCTGCCAAAAACAAAAATTTGCTCATTTGCATTTTCTTATTTTTTCTGAGTCGTAATAAGACAAGCCCTTTTCTAGGTGTCAGGATAATACTGACCAAATTTAATGCAAAAAAAAATCATAAGAGCATATATTTTGAGCGTTAAAGAAACATAAGTGTTTTCATGTGTTTATCTTTATTTAACCAGGTAGATCAATTGAGTTCCGTTTTTTCAGTCATATGTAAGACCAAATGAAATACAGAAACTGAAGTAGTCTCATACAAATGTAACAAAAAAAAAATCACAATATTTAATATGTACTATAATGTTAAATCTGGTAACAATTACATGTGCAGTGATAATGGAGTATTGACTGAAATGGATTTTGAAAGAGGAATATAGGATAAATGTCCTGAGCTTCGGTGTTTGCTGTAAATGGTTCCAGTCAGTGGAAGCAGACTGGATAAAGAGATGAGGGAGGGATGAGCAGGTGGATAAAACTGCTACAGCGGATCTTACAGCTATCGTTACAGATGTAATGCATCGTGTGAAAACTGAAATATGAGGGGGTTTTATCACTAGGGGTTTTATGAATGAACAGATGCCAGTGGAATGGAGTGATGGACTGTTGACCAGAGTATGAATGAGTTTATTATGAAGGTTTTTTAATGTAAACCTGTAGATCATATCAAGATAAATAGACACTTTATCAATCCTGAGGGAAATTCAAGATAATCTAATAGTGGGAGTGTTGTCATTTTGACGGAGGTGCACTCGGCAGAGTGGATGATTTATGACTGTACAGAAAAACGTATTCTAGATCTAGAAGATAGAAGTTTGGATCACCGTCTGTTTAGAAGAAAAGCGAGCTGAATTTATCGTAGAAAAAACGAGCTGTTGAGCCTGATATAAAGGTATTTATAGATGCTGACATATTGGTGTTCTGATCTGCCCAAGGTGGAGATTGTGAATGGGCATGTAACCTGTGGTCAGTTCTAATCGAAAGCCAGACATTTTATTTTGTTTGCATTTAACCCATAGAGACCCAGCACTACTTTTGTGTCAGTTCCCAACTGAACGTGTCTCTCTATCTAACCTTTCTTAAGTAATTTACCACGATTTATTATACTATTATCATCTGCATTTTCATTTTGTCAGTATAAATCAGAAATTTTCCTGTATTTAATTTACTGATCATGCAGATGATCATAAAAGCTCAGATTAAAGTTGAGGGCTATTAGAGCAAAAACAGGGGGAAAAAAATTGGCAGAAAAAGTGACTTTTTCAGTCATATATATCATTAACGTACACCGAGCATTGAGGATGAGCAGACTATTTTCTGCGGAAGCTTAGATCCATGGGTAAGCCAGCAACACTAACAGACTGGATAAAATTATCAATAAGGCTGGATGTGCAATAGGTCTGAGGCTGGATTATTTAGAGACCATGGTGGAGAGAAGAATACTGAAGAAACTGATATCCATCATAGGTAGTGCTGAGTACCCTCTCCACCACACATGGGACAGACGATGGAGCACCTCCTCCAACAGACTACTACAGCTCAACTGTTAAACAGACAGATACAGGAAATCTTTCCCACCGCATTCCATTTCACTCTACAATAAACTCACCTGATTTTCAAACCATAATAATAAACATAAACATATTTTCACTATAAACTATACTGTCCATATTTCAGAGCAATTTCGATTGTACTTTGCTCATTACACTTTATTGTTGCACCTTACTGTTTTTGTACCATTTTTTGTTTTTCATATTTAAAATGTATTATGTATAGTGTGACTGCACTACATTCTATATTGACGTTATATTTTAGTTTTGCTGTCTTTCACGCTGCTGCATCACAATGTTCCAGTAGTATCTATCTACCTACCTACCTACCTACATACATACACACACACACCGTCATTGATCCAACTCCATGGGTTCTATTGGTGAATAAATGCTGTAAAATATGACAGTGTTTTCATGGTAAGTACTGAGCCTCTGAATGTCCAAACGGGTCATATCTGATACTATAAAAAGATGACGGACTGTATTTCACACCAGTTTCCATGTATTGACAGGATTAGTGGATCAACAAGTGTTAAATAGTAGATGGTTTTTGTTGGTGATGGATGTTTGGATCTTTAAGGGTTAAGAGAAAGTGGAGGTTGCAATTCCTTTACTGAATACTGTTGAAGCTGTAAGTGGCTGATTGGCAGGACGTAGGTATGCCATTCAGTCTAGGAATCTGAGTTACCCGATGGCTAAACATTTTATGGAGGCTCATCATGGAAATGACTGAATGTTTCTGGCATCAAAGTCATTTTAATGGATGCCAGAGGTGGGGACAGAATCCAATGCCTCAGACCAAGAGAATGGTATTGGATTTATGTTCTAAATTTAACTTAAAAAAAAAAACCTTTACCTTTTTTATTCAGCTCGTAAGACACCCAGGCCTGGATGACGATTTATCATGTTTCGATTTATCATGTTATTTATGAGTTCAAAATTATTTCTTCAAATTTAGAACTCCGTATTACAAAAGCCAAGGGACCTCTGTGTGTATGTTTGTGTCATCTTTAAAACTGTAAAACCACAGAGAGTTAGCCTTTGCCTTTACTTATGTATTTTGGGTCAAGGATCAGACAGGTTTATGGTTACGGTTAGGGTTAATGCTAATGCTACTGGGGTGGCTGTGGCGCAGGTGGTAGAGCGGGTCGTCTAATGATCAAATGGTCGGCGGTTCGAATCCTGCCTCAAACTGTCCACGTCTCGAGGTGTCCTTGGGCAAGACACTGGACCCTGAATTACTCCCAGTGAGGTCTGGTGGTGCCTGGCATAGTGGCAGCCCACTGGAGTATGAGTGGGCAAATGTAAAACTAGTATTGCAAAGTGCTTTGAGTACCATTAATGTCTAGAAAAGTGCTATATAAGTACAGACCATTTTACTTATTGTTGCTTCATGATAAAACCAATAATTTTTGAGCTATTAGTTGTTTTTCAGAATCAGAATCAGGATAGCCTTTATTGTCATTGCACCAGAGCGGACCAACAAAATTGGAGCAGTATGTCACCGGGAACAAATATTCACAAACATAGGGGAGATAAGATGACACTTTGCCATTAGTCAGAGTAGAGATAAGAGATAAGACACGATAGGAAGATGCCAAAAAAAGAGATAGATAGAAATCCCCTTTACAAAAGGAGATTTTGATCCATGTTAAAAAAAAACACATCATTATTCCAGGCAGTTACATGTGACAACAGTGAAGACATAACATACACACATGTGACAAAATGGGCGTCAACAGGGAGGGCCAGTAGAGGGGGACAAAGTCCCACTTGCAGATCCCACAGGTGCAAGCTGCCTAACATGGCGCGTCAGCATACAACATTGGTCCCTGCTCAGGCAGAAATAAACACGAGGAGGAGCAGCACGGAGCCGGTGGGGAGAGTCCTTGAGCAGGGATAAACAAGCCATGTGTTATGAATTCCAAGCGATAAGGAGAGTTTGTTTTGTGATGGAACAGAGTTCGTGACCTCATGCCAGGGGAAAACAAATTAGATCCAGAGAATTTCACACTTCCACTGACATTTTGAGTTGCAGCATACCTCCAATGTTTCCACTTACTTTCGAGCGAGTTCAATGATTGTGGTACGATCAATCTCTCTCCTTGCGAAAAAGTCACGGTGCTCACAAACTCGATACAGACTGTCCGTCAATAGGGCCAAATTCTTGTTGGAATCGGAGAGTGCCCCAAGCACTCCCCCGTTGACAGACACTCTCCTCAGTGGTCTGTCTCTGGGTTGCAGAAAAAACTGATCGATAGCACTGAAGCTCCACGAGATTATCATCCGATATATCAGATATCGGTTTTTTGTAGTCATCGGTATCAGCTCTCAAAATCCCATATCGTTCAGGCTCTAAAATATACATTCAGGGTTGGAGTCCACTGTAACAAGTTTGAGAATCACTGATGCATAGAGCATTTTGCTGAAATACATGGAGAAAAAAACATTCTTTCTATTGGTGCAGATCATTCTGTTGCACAGTGGGAAGTCCATTTTGCATTCAGGGGCTTATTCTATTGTAGGAATAACGGATTTTCTACATGGACAAAAGCCAAAGCCTGACTTGTTGGGCGCTGAACTTTAGACTTTTTCAAGTCTTTAAGAAAAAGAAGAAAAAAACAAACATTAATGCCACTTTGGCAACACATCAAACATTTAGGAAACAACCAAATTAGAAAAACAAATAACTGGCATTCCGAAGTGTCCTGTAGTATCTCACCATCACACCATGATGAAGACGAGTTACAATCTAAAACAACTAACCATATTATTAGAAAAAACAGAAATATAGAAACAGGATGAAAATGAGCAGTAAGAGAGGGTCGATGGATAATTAGACCTGTAAGTGAATCAGGGTCTGCTGTGGTTTGGATCCTGGTTTGTTCTTCTGTGCTGTGGGTGACAAAGAGAGGGAGGTTGGAGGTTTATCACAGTCCCTCAGGAAATTAGTTCACTCTCCGGATGGCCGACAGAAATAACCTACATGCAGGAGGGAAATCATGTGGCTGAGCTCTGCTAATGCTAATGCCACAGCCGAGGGATTGACTCTTATTTCTGTCTCCTGGGGGGGGGGGGGGGGGGGGGTGT
>JAPTGZ010343654.1:0-11161 GCA_029814645.1 Fowleria isostigma | reverse complement strand
CCAACCACCACCACCACCACCTCCCCTCTGTCTCACTTCCCATCCTTCGGGTATTTCTGCACAGTTCAGGTCAAAAATTCCAACCTCACCTGTGTTGTTCTGGTTCGATTTGACTTTGCTGTTGGTTTTCTCTTGCATTGTCCGCTCGTACTCTCTCACCTCCTCCATATTCAACCCTGTGGGGAAAGCAAGATACATACACATGCAGCAACAGAATGGCGAAAGAAATATATATCTCAAAGTTCACAGAATGCATACTGAGTATGAAGTTATTTTTAAAAATACAGCGCAGTACACGGCTACTATCCTGCACACTTCATTTTATATTTGGAGAATACAAAAACATGCAGTGACAATATATTGTTTTTACCCACCGTGCCATTCGTCTATCCATGCGACTGCTTGTCTGTGACCAACCAGAAGAATGTCCCTGATGTTCTGGAAACAAAAATAGAGCAGCAGATAAAGTGCTACTAAATTTGCTACAAGGTGCATAGAATTTAGAAGTGTGTATCTGTAATGTGAAATGTAGGGCAACGGTTCTCATTATTGGGACAGACGTCATGTCAAAATAATGGCAGTTGTGAAATGAATGAGTGTAATTGATACAAATAAGGTTAAGACTGAGGTAATTGGTACTTTGAAGATGAGAGGAGCCTTATTTCAGTGATGTTATTTGCATTAATTTTTGACAAAACTAAAGCCACATTTATTGTAAACATTCAATAAAAAGGGTGCTTTTATTTTATCCCATTCTTGGCTTCTTTTTTGATTTTACATTGGAGCTTTTGCATCACCTGCTTAACTTGTTCCTCCAACCTCCAAAACCGAGAAACAGAAAAAAACCTTTGTTTAGACAAGAATTACAAAGGCTCTTTTATTGTTTTGTGGTGTAAAGCAATACAGCAAATGCCCCGATAAATCTGATCTAATGGTGCAATACATAAAGTGCAGCACAGAGGTGATTTGAGGCAAGACTAACAGTCTTTTTGGCAAGGGTCTGGATAATTATATCAATGTCTTGAAATAAATGTAATGATTTATTTTTTTGTCAAAATGTGACACATGTTGCATTTAAATACCACTAAGATTAATCCTTGTACTATACAGGAATAAAATAGAAGACTCCTGCAGGCAGAAATCAAATAGAGCAGAGCACTTTACTAAATCCAATTAGCCGTAAATTTTAATTTTCCCCCCACTGTAGTACACCTATACAGGCTTGTAATTTTAATTGCAGATGTTATGGAACCTGAAACCCTTAACATCAGAACAAGAACAATGCACAATGGGAATAAAAAGCTGTGCCTTACTTTGTGTATGAACTCCTCTGTCCTAGTCTGGAGGCCGTAGACCTCGAAGCTGCAGCGCACCCTCTTATAGGAGCACATAATGGGCCTGTGGTCGTCTCTCCAGCCATCCTTCAGGGGCCCACGGCCAGTTTTACTCGATTGCCAGTGACTTAGGTCCTGCACAGAGCAAACAGCGCATCCATACATTACTTGCTGAATCCGCAGAAGCCCTGGCCCCGTGCAATGTCTTCAGGGAGAAGTACGGATGTACAAGCATGTATGTGTGTGTGAGAAACAGTGTGACAATATTGTGTGAGTGTGTGTGCAGTACAAACAGACTGTTCCCCACAAAGCCCCATAAGAGCCGCAAAATGTGATAACACACATGCAGCATCTGCGACCAATAGACGACTGGAAAGTGTTTGTGTTTTTCTGTTTTCACCGCCTCAATTAATCTATGACTTTGGTGTGTTGTTTTGCTGTTTGAGTGTGCGTGTACATCTATCTGCTAGCTTGTTTATTTAGATGCATTTGTTTTGATGTGTGTGCACTTGAATTGCCTTGTGAAATAACCCTTGTCTCTGAGGATTCACAGGGAGTAAAGAAGTGCCAAACCTTAGTGTGGAGGGATTGAAGATAGACAGATTCACAAGAGATGTGTGAATGTAAATCTGAGTTACCCATAAAGCAAGTGAAACATGCTGCTAAACAGGGAAAAGAGGAGTTTTCTCACACAGTAAGAAAGCGTCTGCGTCCATATTAAGAATTTTAAAGGAAGAGCTAAATATACTGTCAAAGGTTAGATCAACACACATACTTAATAGTAAGATACATAACCCAGCCAAAAAACAAGTGTCTGAATTTACAGTAACTAGGCAAACGGGTCAGATCCTTCCTGTGGATAATTACTGCTGTGATTAATGTGTTTCACCTGCAAGCTCTTTAACTCTGATGCATAAAGTATCTTCTAATTCCTTAAACAACCATCGTTTTTATAAGAGCATAAAGACCGGACTGTGTTTCCAAAAAAAAAAGGTCATGTGGTCTGAGTCCAGATTCACCCTGTTCCACAGTGATGGATCAGGGTGACAAGAAGCTGATTACCCATCATGCCTAGTGCCTACAGTACAAGCCTGTGGAGGCAGTGTTGTGATCTGGGATTGATTCAGTTGCTCAGGTCTAGGTTCAGTAACATCATGTGTCCATAAAATGAGGACACACAACTACATGAATAACCAGGTCTGATCAGTGGAGTGTTTCTTCTCTGATGACACAGACATATTCCAAGAGGACAATACCAGGATTCATCAGGGTCATAATGTAAGAGTGGTTCAGGGAGCATGAGACATTGTTTTCACACTTGGTCCAGACCTGAACCCCATTGTGAATCTTTAGCATGTGGAGTGGAAGACGTTACACAGCAGCTCGACTCCATCATTAATACAAGACCTTGGTGAAAAATTAATGCAACTGTGGACAGAAATAAATGTTGTGACATTTATAGGGATGCTGCATAAGCGTTGTGTGACATTACGATGCTACGACAAATGCACCCTGTAATTAACGGAGAGGGTAATTAATGAAATGTTCGGTACGTGACTTTTGACATGGCAGTGCATAAAGATAGACAATTAGCTTAACATAAGCAGAGCTACGTTATGGCACTCAAGCAGATTTTTCAGGGATCAACACTTCACTTGACTATTTTGTTAATATGCTCCCATCATTTTAACACAAATATATATAATATGTACTCCCTATACTTTCAAAATAGACTCATTGCCTTGTTTTTAATGAATTCAGGAGTGATTCCGTTTTCCATATTATATCATGGCACATCAAGACTGATTTCAACCTACACTGATGGACACATAGATGAGCTGTTGAGTGAATAGAGCATTTCATGTCACACATGGACAGAGCAATGTAGAAGATGTAGCACAACAGGACTAGGAGAACTAATACCTACATGGATAATAAAGTTCAGTTTACTTGCACAGAAACAGCTGGCAGAAACACAGAAATACTTCTTAGTTAATTAAACATTTTAGGGCTTGTAAACCTACTATTTTTTTAGCCCAAGTATCTGTACTTCTACTTGAGTAAAAAGTATGTACTGTTGTCATCTCTGAGCATAAAAATTGCATAAACAGGCCAGACAGTCTTAATACTTCCAAAAACCTCTCTTAAGCTCACTAGTAAACATGCTTTGTCTTGTCTGGAAAAGCCACACACAAACAAAAGTAAAAACCAACAATTTGTGCTTTTTCCAAGGGATTTTTTGATCTTTGGAGAAACCAAGTGAGATTGTTCCCTCTGCTTTGGGTTTTCATGAAAACACTAATTATTGTTTGTGTCCTCTAACTCTTGGTAATAGCATAACAACTATTTCATAATGTAATATCATACGGCTTTGCTGAATATTTGATTCTGAGTGATCAATGATGACGTTCAGCCGCCTGTCGTTTCAGTACAACAGACCACGGCTTCACACAGTTCAATTCCATTTTAATTCTATTTTTATTTAGCAGAAGCAACACAATGATTTCCAAATAAATCAAATCACGATAAAGATATTGTGTCTAATTACTAATTTCTTTTGTACTACCTTTTCCTTACATGGGGATCTGAACCAAAAGACGGGTTTCAGGCATAGGCAACATGAAACGCATGACAATACCATGTTTGTAATTCATATTTCTGACTCAAATAGAAGAGCATTGTTTTCCTCTATTGTCCTTTTCTCTTGTTTTGTCTCTGTTTATCTTGTGAACCTAGACTTAAAAATGTGAGGATGAGGAAAATAGTGTAAGTTTCTGTGTGGGGAGGTGCTCAGTAATGAAAGCTGTCAGTACTGGGGCAAGTTAAAAGAATCTTTTCTGAGCAAAGAGAGGATTTTCAGAGAGTGTTGTGACAGCAGAAAAATAAGTCAGTTGTATTTGTTTGTGTACATTAGTGTTTGAATTGTTTGCTAGATTGGGTGATGAGTTGAAAAGTTTGGGAGCCACTTCTTTAGTAAATAACCATATAATAAGGAGGATAATGTACAGCAAGGAAAGCGTTAGCAGTACATAATCCCTTATATAATATTTTTCTTTTCCAATGAGTCAATATAGTTTTGGAAAAAATGGTAGTGTTTGGGTTTGTGTCTGTAAAAGTGCAGTGTGTACCTCTGATTCTTTGTAGTGCTTTTCAGGGATGGGGTCACTCAGGATATCCAGGAAGCTCACATTCCCTGCTGGGGTTGGCGTGTCCCCAAACACCTACACCCGAACAGATGGGAGAGGTCATACAGTAGAATGAGAGCAGACACACACATGTTCACTCTCATACATACACGGCCACTCAGTCAGCGGAGAGAGAGGGATGAGAGTAGATGAGTAACTGTGTAGAAAACTGAGGTCGCACACTGTAACATCCCTCACAATATCCCACCCTGGGGCCCTTGGAACAAATCACACTGGAGCAAACAGAGGAGAAAACAGAAAAGGGAGAAGGGGAGAAAAGAAACATAACAACAAGGGCATGCGAGGGATATTAAAACAGTGCAGAAAAAGAACAGTTGCAAATAAAAAAGAAGAGCAGAATCGGCTTTTCCTTGAGAGAGAATAGAGGAAGCTAATGCGAATAGGTCACAAACTGACAGCACTTTTATCTGACCTTGTTTAAAATTTGTTCTAATGCCCCGCTGAAGCTGTTCATTTCACAGCTGAAAACTAACAAATAAGAAAAACCTGCTGTTAGATAATAACCCGCTACGCTCCTGTGATGCTCTCGTTGGTCTGTGTCTACCCAAGGTCTTGCTCCCTCTTATGGAATGTGTTACATTAGCTGGATGTATTGTGTTGCTTATTACAATGTGCTCAGGGCATGACGCTCTCACTGCTTCCTTGTCGGACGCATTGTGTCTCCCTGTTCTGCGTGTTGTTTAGAACACAGGACACAAAGCCTAGAGCACATACTGCATGGTGATAGGTAGGTCATGCACGACTCTCTATGAATGGTTGTAATCGGAATAAACTTATGTAACCTGTAACTGCCAAGGAAATGAAACAAGCCTTGCAGCATTTCTCCCATACAAGAGAACCTCATATTTTTACATGTTCACTCTTGTTGCTTGAGATTTCCTTGATTACGCAGCACAGAGCCTGACAGAATTGCAATTGTGTATGAATGCCTAGTGTGTGTATTGGCCTGGGACAAAATGCAGCATGGCAGCCGTGTTCACCACGCTGCATGTCTAGTTAATAGATCTGCCAATACTGCATTTTGTACTTTGCTTGTTTTCCTTGTAATGGGCACATCAATTTGATGAACATTTTCTTTACACTGCAGAGAAAATTGCGATTTTTTTTGCTCCTGTCCTTTGCCTTTCTCCTCCCCCTGCTCTCTAATCACTCAATCTTTCTCACCTCTCGCTTGCTCACAGTCATACTCACGTTGTCGTTATCGCCGTTGTTGTTCTCAAATCTCGTCTCAATACGGATGCTGAACTTGGGGAGGAATGATGCCTACAGGGTGACAAGAGGTATAAATGGGGAAAAAATGGTTGAGGGCAGAGATAGAAACAGTGAAAGCAGGCTGCAGATTAGATCCACAGATACTGGAAAAGAGATGAGAATGAGCTGAGTTGCATTCATGTACAGTAAATGATGTGTGAGAATACTTACTGAGTACTCTGCAGCACCAGGGATGTACAATATGGATAGGGAGAAACAGCATTAGTTACTCATACATGCATGAGCATGCAGTAGTTCTCACACAAAACTGCAGACGCACACACTGTTTCCACTGGGGGATTCATGCATGCATTGAGATAAATATTTGATGGCACTTGAAAAACCAGCTGTTAAAACCAAATATGTCGTGTATAATGCATGGAGATGAAAGTTACCTGATGTTTAACACAAACAAACACACACATAAGCACCTGTGATGGTGTATGGGTAGAAGTTCCAGGCCTTTTCTGTCACGTAGAAGAATCGTGGGACAAATGATTTTGCCCAGGATGGAAGTTTACTGAAGAAAAACAACAACAAAAAAAATAGCAGTACACTGGGAGTTAGAAGAGTGGTGGGAGTAGCAGAGGGTGATTATGGAGAAGACGGAGAGATACTAAGTGGTTTTTGTGCCATTTATAGCCAGATTACCTGTAGGCTACTCTCACCACAGCATTCATTTGTATGACTCATTCCCAATTACACCTGTGGTGATGAATTGTTACTGTAGCTTTGAGGTCACATGTCAGAACATGACTGAGGTGGAGTACGTTCTGCACATGCTGGACTGTAAATGAGTGCGAGTCTGTGTGTGCATGTGTCCTAACCGATCTTTACTAATGAGGACCAAATGTCCCACAAGGAAAGAAAGATTAGGACAATCCTCCACAGCGCGAGCACTTCTTTACTTCTTTGAGAGTTTATTTTAGGATTAGGCCTTGGGTTTTTAAAATGGTGATTAGAATAAGAGTTGAGGTTGCATTGGGGTAATGAGTGGGCTTGGGGTGACAAAATGAATTGAGAGTTAAAAGAGAATTCAGACTGTTTTTTATCCTGGACCTGATTACTCTAGTTTCTGGCCACAATTACAATTCATTGATTTTTTTTTAACTGACACCATTATAATTGGTTTGTTAAAAAAGACAGACAAGAAAGAAAATACTCAGTCACCCCTAAAACACAGACACTGCAGTCATACCATTTTTTACTTGGTTGGTGAAAAATTACTACCATACTGCAGTATTAATTTGCTTGAAAATTTCCTTTTTCCATGTTTATGTCTGTGTATGTCTGTGTTTAAGTCATTCTGCAAACACATTAGCTCTGTTTCAGCCTCAAGAAAACTTTAAAAATTCAGTTGACTTAACCACTGGTGGCATTACATAAAATATAACATGTATCTACCACATTATTAAATAGTTGTAACCCATTTTAACTGTTAACATATTCAATAATTAATTCTCTCATGAGGCATCATTTATGGTGTAAGGAGACATCTGAAAATGGTTAACTCTGTTATTTCTGTAAATAATCATATACGTCACAGATTTATCAGCATTGGCTTAAAGCAGCGTACATATAACTTTCATCAGAATTTTTTTTTTCATATTTGTAAAGCCCCAGTGATAGCCTAATTACCACTAATCTATTAGTCTTTTTGTGCTTATGCACCTCAATCACTTCCCTCACAGTTAACAACTTTGAAGATGACTCCATCATAAACACAGTGCACTTGTTTGCATAACAAATTGAAACAACAACTCAGGCCTTTTTGGAAATTTTGTTGCAAAGTGCATTGTGGGAATGGGAATTCTACACAGCAGTAATTTTGCTGTCTCTTCGTGAGTGCTGAACCCAAATGTCACCTTTACCTCCATCCACCGACTAGACTCATTCTTTGTAACAATAGACTGGAGAATTTTATGTTGAAGTGATCTGTCTCATTTTCTTGCTGAGTCTGTGAGAAACTCCTTTCCCTTGGTTGCCTTCCCACAATGCACTTCACAACAAAATTTCTGAAAAGACCTGAGTGACATTTTGGTTTGTTATGTAAACAAGTGGACTGTGTTTATGATGGAGTCATCTTTGAAATTGTTCAACGTGAAGGAAGTGATTCAGGTGCCTAAGCACGGAAAGACTAATGGATTAGTGACAATTAAGCTATCACTCAGGTTTTACAAAGTTGAAAAAAAAATTGTGATGAAAATCAACCAGTTTTAAAGGTTTAAAATTGCAGTGGTTAATTACTTGGTCTTGTGCATAACAATAGATCTATAACTTTTTAAACTGTTTTAACTGTAAAATACTTGTGCTCTTAATAAGAGCCATTTTGCAAAAAAAAAAAAAATTAAGTACTTTACAAAGTAATGATTTTAGAATGGAACAAAACAAGTATTTCACATATGAATGTATCAGTAAACAGTAGTGACAGTTTGGGATTTTAATGCATGTTTACTGAAAACACTGGAACATTTTCAACATGAGAAGGGAAATCGCTGCACCTGAAAGGTTCTCACACATCCAGTAATCACCAGCAGGATGACATAGGAGATGTTTTTCTCACAGTCTGTACTTACAGTTAGACTTGAATGTTTCTTGGCTCATGATCTCATGCTACAATAACATTTCCATTACAGTCCCACAGAATAGGCCTAAACATGTTTAAGCTGGGGTGCGTGGACTTTGGACATAGGCAGGTCACACCGCAATCTGTCTGTGTTGAAACCATGTTTTTTATTGCTTGTCGGTGGCCACATGGGATCGACAGTACGAACAGTATTTAAACCTTTATATTGAACTAAGAGACCAAAGGTCGAACACAATCAGTTGTCAGAATCGCAGACGCTGACAATTTGAGGATAAGACCCAGAAACATTACCGTCTAATCAGTGTATGAATACAGTAATTAGGGTGCACTCTACCTGCTGAGGTAGATCCGCTTCTCGGTCAGCTGTCCAGCGCCGTGTTGGGGGTGGACGTCTGACTCATTTCTTACCACCTCCACACCTTCTCCTCCTCCACTCTCCTCACAGCTGTACTTACTGATCATGTACAGCTGGCCAATCTTATACTGGAGCCCCAGGAGACATTCAGGAAGAAGTTTAGGAGTGGGTTTGAATAGAAGAGAAAGAAAAAAACTGCAGTGAGAAAATGTCAAACTCAAGTATATTAATAAAACAATCTCAAATCTCATATTTCCATCAACGTGACATGATTTGAATGTTATTAAAATGTATAGTGGTTTTGGTAATGCAGTAAAAGAACAATATTTAGGTCTTATATCACAGAAATATGGACATTAATTGATAACAAAGTTTCAATTTTGAAAACTCAGTAACCAAAAATCAATAAACTGATAATATATTGGGTTGGACAAAGCTCTTAGCATCTACTGAGAGTGATGATAGAAAGGCTGCTGGCAGCAGGTTCAGCCGTAGTTGCTGAGTCTGTTTTTGTCTCGGCAGGCACTTAGTCAGTGCTGCTTAGGCACAAGCTTTGTATTTGCTCTCCGCTTTTTTAAATAGTCACTTGCTGCATATAAGGCTTTTCCCTCAAGTAACCAAATCAGACATCAAAATTTAATTTGGCCACTGAGGGTGAGTGCATGGGGTCTAAATTGGGGGGAAGGGACTTTGTTCTCTGCTGCAGCCCTAGTTTGCGCTGGGTCCTGATGAGGAGTTGTATTTACTGTTACTGAGTCTAAAGAGGCCTTTGGGCACAGGCTGTCTGGAGTCTGACAGCATCACTGTTGTCGTTGGAGCTACTTATATGACACACTGTACACACTAATAGTTGTTTTTACCCACTCCATCCAGTTATGGCCTTTTATTTTTATTTTTACTTAGAAAGAACTTTCTTAACTTTGTTTTTCAACTTATTATGAAAAGGCAATAAAATTATACTGAGTACACAAAAATTGTTCTACAGTGGCCATCATAATGTAATTCATTTTGTTGCCCTATATTGGTGTGCCACTAGACCATTACTTTAATTAAAAGCAGAAACACAGAAAGATGGGGAGGGGAGAGAAAGAGGAGGCCAGATATCTGTTTCCATCCTTCACTGTACTCTGTTGACATCGCTGTGACACTCCTCCTTCTTGTTCCAATTACATTGGAATGTCAACATTCAATATTTACTTATTGGGTATTCATGGGACTTAATTAATCATCGTGATGGGTGCCTTTACACCCATCTTAAGTCTAACAGACTTGAGAGCAGCGGATCCTCCCACACATTGGTTGACTAGCTTTTTCCCTTTCTAAATAGCTAATCTTAGCAGGAAGTTATTTGTCCTTAAATCCTTATTACGGACTCTCAGCAGCTGTGATGAGTGATGTGTTAAGCAACTGAAGTATTCACACTGCTTGTCGTGTATTTTTATCCAACCGTCTTAGAAAAAAAAGGGAAGGACAGGTTTGCACTGTGTTTTTGTGCCTGTGGGGTGGAGCAGATCATGTCAATGTGACAGCAACTGAAAATGAAAGATGCCTGATTAAAACGAGAGGTAGCTCAAAGAACATTTCTATTTTTGTTCATGATTAAATCTTAAAAGAAATAACTTGAAACTGGAATGTCACCAAGACACTGTCCACTGACACTGTAAATGAGACTTATCATCCCAAAATAATCATCTTGATTTAAGCGTTTGTGGCTTATTCCTAATAAAGTGGCACTCTGATATTACAGGTTAGATATACACTTTTATATCACATTGATTTGGTGCATACCTGTCTTCTTAATGCCCAGCATTATGTCTTTGTATTACACTTGGAAAGGAGGGTCTTAGGTCCACTGTCTTGTTCCACAGTATGTTAATGTGTTGAACCTTCGAACCAAACAACTTTAGTTACAGGCATGACCTGCTTCAGTTACATCAGGAAACTTTAGTTAACATTCCACGATGTAGCCAACCCATATTACATTACAGTAATATGGAATTGTCATTTCTGAAACTCAACTGTATTCTCCTTCAATAATTTGGAAAGAGTATTGTAAATGGCTCAGAATAAGGTATCTTGCATGATATGATTCTGCCTCAAATAAGCTGCACTTAAACTTACATTACATTCAGGCCAAAGAGGATTTACTGCAAGCTCAAGTTTCTCTGTGCCCTGTACTGATACTGTAAATCCTATTTTGGACTGCTATTTCTCACTGTCATTGTTGTGGGTAACAGGTAGAGTTGTGGGTGGGTGGGGAGGACATTCTTTTGAAGGGCACTTTGGTGCATAACTCCCTTGTCCATGCACCTTTTTGCTATTAGAGCTTGTCTTTTGTTTCCGTACCTGCGGGCTCGATGCTTTTGTTTGCTCTCAGGACTTGCAAAGCTGCTAACCAGTCCAACTAGTTTGTGCACTAACGTAAGTC
>JAPTGZ010343646.1:0-11162 GCA_029814645.1 Fowleria isostigma | reverse complement strand
CCATCCATCCATCCATCCATCCATCCATCCATCCATCCATCCATCCATCCATCCATCCATCCATCCATCCTCCCTCTCCTTATCTGGGGTCGGGTTGTGGATCCAACAGTCTAATTGGTGATGTCCAGACTTCCCTCTCCCCAGACCCCTCCTCTAGCTCCTCCTCCAGGGGCATTCTCACAGACATAGGGCATTTTCACTCAGCGTACTCGCATCCGGACTGTACTTGGATACACTTCACACCTTTCCCACAGTGTTACATTCACATGCGCATACCGTAGCCTGAATTTGAGTACGAATGGGTGTTATGGGCTGAAACAGTAAGTGGCGATGTGGAGGGAATTCTGTCGCAATCCAACAAACGCAGAAGAGGATAAACCATTACATTATCAACCGAGTCACTGTTCTGTTCACTTGTCACAATGGTGACAAAACAAGCAATACTGTTCTGTTCTGTTATCCTATTTGAGCCAAAGTGAAGAAGAATGTCCGTCGTTGTCCCTGATATATTTACCTTCGACAGTGGTGTTGTCCTTTTGTTTGGTGGCGGATTCAAAAATGAATAATGAATGTTTTCGCGCCGACGGTCTGATGTTGATTAGGTCACTTCCGTAATCAGAGTTGTAAACAGATGTAGTGTCCAGTCTAGCATCTGTGATTGGGGCCCGGATCTTATTCACATGTATCTGTACCATACTGGAGTCTAGGTGGCCCGTATCTGAGTCCACCCTCCTCATCTGGACTCCAGTACGGTTCTCAAGTGCGGTACATTTGCATTCACATGGACAAAATTTAAGTGGACTTGAGTCTGTAGCGTACTCAGATACGGACTCAAGTATGCTGTGTGAAAAGGACCATACCCTCTCCAGCTTGTCCTAGGTCTTCCTCAAGGCCTCCTCCTGGTGGAACACCTCCCCACGGAGGCATCCAGAAGCCATCCCAAACGGATGCCTGAACCACCTCAGCTGGCCCCTCTGGATGTAGAGGAGCAGTGACTCTACTCCCAGCTCCTCCCGAGTGACTGAGCTCCTCCCCTACAGAAGAAACTCATTTGGACTGCTTGTGTCTGGGATCTGGTCCTTTGGGTCATGACTCAAAGTTCATCACTGCAGGTAGAGTAGAAATGTAGACTGTGTGGGGTCTTTAATAGATAAAAAAAATCTTTAGATTTAGAAAGTCCATGTGTGTACCCCACTTAATTCTGAGTGGTAAAATCAATCTAAAAAATGTAGATTTTATATAATTCATGCATGAAAGGGTTGATGCAAAGACAGTAAAAGAGTTCCAGCCACTTTTCCACATTTGAATGTGACAACCACATGCAAGGGCATTGATAATTAGAGTATACACAGCTGCATGTCAACAGGAGTATTAGCTGAATATTCATTTTCATTACCATGTAAACAGGAAATATTGTTTGTTAGAGAATAAGAAAACACTGCTTTTGGTTTTACAGTGATTAAATTATTGTAGTTCAGAGATCGTGGATGGAAATAAACAACCCAGTGAATAATGCATGTTACTAATGTGCCCATATTTATGCAGATGTGTAAAGGCATCAGTAATGCAATATAAAGAAATTGGTCAAATGACTCATTTTCATATCTAATCACATTCAGCCCTCACATAGTCTTCTTTTGCATGTGATGCTCTGAACAGTCACTGGATCTGCAGAAGCTGAACACTGCTGTGTGCTTTTGTGTTACATTATCCATGTCACCAGATTATTTTAGCAGCATTTGTAGAGTAAAGCTCCAACACAATATCTATAATCTCTGATCCATCCACATGTCCCTCGCCTCCTCTGGGTCCATGATTCATTCATAGTCACGATCCTCTCCTCCACAAGCACCTCAGGGTGTAAAGCAGGGCATCCGCAGGTTTGAGATGATTCAATACAGCCTCCCCAGAAAAATGGCCGCAGACGGTGAGTTCAAAGAGCCATGTTGAAGGCAGAATTTTACTTAGAAAATGTCAGTTTTTATGCAAGGGGGAGACACCCCACAGCTATGAAGTAACAGTGGGATTAATGTGTTCAGCAGGTCTTTGACAGCTGAGTATTCAACCGTTCGATTCATCTAGAGCAAACAGCAGAAAGTAAAGCCAGTGGAAGTGTCAAAATGCACACTTAGTTGAATGGCAAATAGTCACCACACATGAAGACTAAAAATCAGGGACTGAACAGTTATGACGGTACTGAGTGGTGTGCTCTGATTATCTCGACACACCTCACATATTCTGCCCCCCCACCAATCGAGAATTGAGTCCAAGACAGAAACTGAATGTGATCCAACAAAAACCAAGAAGAAACATGGCAACAACCTGAAAACACAACACGCAACATGGAAGAGGACATACGACAGGAGGGATGATCGTGTTCATGAGACGATTTTAGACGGCAAAATCCCAAACTAAAAAAGTAAAGACTGTGGGGAAAAACCCCTGGAGACAGCGGTCAGCCATGTTTTTATTTCCATCTATTTCCGTGTTCCTCCGCCAGCTCGTTTCTTGATTGGTTACATTCTATTCCATATCACAACTCAGTCATGACTCAGGAGTCGTCGGCTTTTTGCACACATGAAGATTTTTGATCATAAACATTGAACAGGTTTAATATTCATAACTGTTGGCCCTGACCTGTTTTAGAGCCGATTATCAGAACAGATTCACTCTGAACACACCTCAGATCACAGGATCATCTTATAAAGCACTATTCGGACTAAATTAGATTTCCATAGGGATGTGGAGTAAAGTAATAATTGCCAGAGATTTTAGTCCTGTCCGAATGTGCCATGTCGGTAATCATGACTGCACAATGTCAGTCGTGATTACTACGACTTCTACCTTCTGTTAAAGGGTCCAGGAAAATGACCCCAGGTAAAACTAAGCCCATGCGAATTGGCCATTAATATTATCAATGTCCTGTGGTAAAATGGTGTAACTCCATGTCCCTATGTAATAGTGCTTAAGACATAAGATCTGGTGTGTGTTGTCCTTGTTCAGGAAGGGGGAAAATTGTAACAAAAACAACCTAATTATCTTTAGGTGTGTACCGCGGTTTAAGCTAACGTTGAAATTCATTGTGAATTTTTCTTTTTTTTTTAATATGGTTTTATTAAGAATATATTTAACCTCCTGAGACCAAGAAAAGTACAAGTTTGGGTTTTTTTTAATTAAATAACTGTCTATATTAGAAACATCATAATGCAACAGTTTTTTCAGTTACATTTTTAATTTTTTCATGGAATGTCCTTCATTGTGGACAGTTTTCTTTTTTTTTTTTTATGAAGCTGTGAAACTCTTGTTCACAAACATAGACAGTTAACCCATATCTGAGTCTGAGGAGGTTAAGTTTAGGAGATCACACATCAGTCCACATTCTACACCTAAGATTATCCTTTAGTTCATTGTATTGTTTAGGGTCTATCCATGTGGTTTGGAGAATATTACCTTTAGAACTCTTTAGAAAGTCAGTTAAACTATGTGTCCACAGATGAAAGGGTTAAAGTAGGATTTTCCCCTCTGTCTCTCCCTTTGTGTGACCGTAGTTGGATTCTTTCAACCACCATCTCAAAAAAGGTCAGCATTGAATTATTAATGCAGATCCAAAAACTTGTTGATGTTATTGATGAATCCTTGATAACATTTGTCTAAATATCTGAGCAGAAATATGAATGTACTGTAAACCAGATGTAATACCTGTCAGGTGGATACATGTCCAAAGAATACCTCTGACTCGAATACTACTACGACTACTACTACTACTACCACCATTACTACTAGTAGTACTACTATTACTACCACTACTACTACTACTGATGATGATATCAAATGACACATTTTGATCAGAAAAGGCTAGCTTCAGAATGTAGTTTTCACAAGACCTGTATCAGGAATATTAGTAGGTATATAAACACAGTATATTATGGAGGTTAAGACAAAATAAATCAAAAGAAAAACTGACGACCGTGGTGGTAAAAGTACTGAAGTCACATTTTTGGACAATTCAAGTTGAGAATATGAATATGTGATGTTTGTTTTAGCTAAGTCCACCTATAAATATTTTTAATAGACCTTTTTCTTGTGACTTCAGTACTTTTAGCACCAGGCTCTTCAATTAACCACTCGTCTTCTGTTCTTTATTTTGTATCTCATGCCTTGGGCCGCTATAATGCAATTCAGATACAATTTGAATATATGTTCGTGAATGTACTCTGCTACTTTCCACTGCAGGTTATCAATGTTTAAACATACATGTTGCAATACTCACTGCTGGAGCTCTACTCCCGCCTTGCTTCAGTGAACCTCGTGCCACTGACCTGCTCTTGGCTCATGACGACAGTGGCTGGTTAATATTTATGCAGTCAGTCTATGCTCCAGAAGGTCTCCTCAGGACCCTGGCTTTAGTTGTTTATCGATAATGGAGTCCAAAACAAACAAAAGTCAACAGCTGATGACGACAGTAGAGATTAGACCAGACTGTCAGACATGTCAGAAACTATGTCGGCACTTTGTTCATTTATTTTTTGCCGGAGAATCCCCTGTTATTTTGACAGGACACATGAACACACGAGGGGGCTCATGATGACATGAAGGGGCATTTGTTCAAAAAAGGTTGAGAACCACTGTTTGAATCAGAGTTTAGTTTAGCATTAAGCTTTCACTGATTGATTTTATCTGTTGGTTGTATCCTTTGAATTCTGTCTACTGTTTTGCTTGTCTGTTTTCTGTTTTGTTTATCTGTTGTTTTGTTTATCTGCTGTTCTGCTTTGTTTTTTATTTGTTGTCTTATTGTACAATGTTGCTTTTACTGTGCACTTTGAGATTTGATTTCAGATGTTAAGTGCAGGGGCGGCCTGTGGCATAGGCCGACTAGGCGGCTGCCTTGGGCACCACCTTCTGGAGGGGGCACCAGTGGAAGGGAGGGGAAAAAATAAACGGATGGACGGACGGGGGCTCGCGTATATTTTTGGTGCACTGTGTCCATTACGCATCGCTGTTCATGAAAACACATGCAAAGTCCTCATTTATGCAGGGTGGTCTCTAACAGGTTTGCACCTGTTGTCACGATCTTGTAAAATCACCCTCAAACCGGAGAAAGAAAAAGAAATGAGTTTAGTGAGTGGGAGGATGAAGGTGAAGAAGACATTAGAGAAAGACAAGGTCCAGCGCTACATTGAGGGACACTTGTTCTGGGATGGAGAGGACATTTTAAACCTGTGGACATCACAGACAATGGCCTTTATGTCCAGGGTGTCGAAAAGGATCAAGTGTGTCACAGTCACAAACGCATCTAGCGAACCACATCCAGTGAGCGCACATTCAGCTCTGTGGGCAGTGCGGGAGTCTAGTCCAAATAGATGAAACCCCGGCACTGTAGATGTCATTCTGTTTTTACACAGTGCACATAAAATTTACCATCAAAGCTAAATGGATTTGAGTTTAATCAAATACAAGGATGAAAAAAAGAAGCGATTGTGAGCGGGGATCGAGCTTGGACTAGAAGAGGCTAGATGGGGTGGGGGGATGGACGGGCATCTTCATGTCAGGTCTGAAGGGGGGCAAAACAATATCTCACCTAGGGCGCCACATAGCCCAGAACCGTCCCTGGTTAAGTGCTTTACAAATAAAATTTATAATAATATATAATAGTACAACCATAAACCTCCACATTTCAACAGTTGTGTAAATATGGTCACTTATGCCTCCAGGAAGATGAGATGAAAACTCTCACAATTCAAGGCTTCAACTTATTCAAAAACCAAAGTGTGATGTCACAGTGACTACATCAACTTTTCTTATATCATCTTGAGTAGAAATAATTAGTGTTAGGTTAGCTGAGTAGCAGACAAGCTACTCTCCAGACAATGTGAGTCGTGCATGTGTAAAAGCATTTATTTGTCGGACTACTTTTATGCCTCACAGCGGCAACCTCGCTAGGACAAATCACTGTTGTATGGGTCAAATTATATACAGGTACAAAGACTTTACCTTCAAGGAGTATCTTTCTAGCAATTAAAAGATTTTTTCCTGTGTCAATTTATATGGCTACTTTCCAGTTTCTTTTACAGCTGAGTTTTGACCTAAATCTGAGGAAAACTGAGCAGTGGAGGGGAATCATGGTTCTGCGCACACTAGCGAGGTTGCCGTAGTGAATAGTTTGTCCTAGCAAGGTTGCCGTAGAGTGTTGTGAAAGATGGCCAACGAAGATAAGTACTTCTACGCATATGCAACTCAGATTGTCTCTTGACACAGATAATGAATGAATGCTAACGTTGTCTAATGTAGCTATGCAACTACAAGTCAGCGTATTAACCCTAGAATGCCAAAAATATCATATTTGATATATAAGTTTTGAAGCCCTCTACATGATTAGTGTGATTTTTTTTTTTTTTTTTCTTGAAAAACCCAATGTATACAATTAGATACATGCAATACAAGGATAATCCACCAGTGGGCAGTAATTAATTAGTAGTTCACAAGAGGCATTTCAGTGACACCACCAGATGTCTTCCAGACTTCCATTGGTGGATTTCTCATTGCTGCATGATAGTAGCACTGAGTCCATAAAACACATCCACATGTCAGTCAACCACTGTACATGTGATGATAAAGAGCAGAGAAAGTGGTTGAAGTCTGTAAGAAATGGAACTTTACTTAAACAAATCAAAGAAAACAGATTTTGGCAGTGGGTAGCACTAACACATTAGCTAATTAATATCAGTTCCCATTGCATCTGCCAAAACCCATCTATATGGATTCTCTAGGTATAAAATGAGGCTTTTATGAGGTAGTTTGCATCTTCACAATTATTGTTTCATTTGTCATCCCTTCATCTGTGCTGTCCAGATCAGGAGCAGGAAAATAAAGAAACCATTTATCTCCATTTAGACGATGGGCACAGCTGAAGTTAAAGGGTATAAATGTGTCTGAGTAGCAGTTCTGCCATGTCCACCTAATGAATGTACTGCAGGTAAAACACTCACTGTTGGAAATTTTTTTTTATTAATAACTGTATTTGTGTTAATATATTTAGGTCCTTCTGAACCTTAACTGGTGCCAAACCAGTTAAATAAGTAACTTCTAAAGACTTTATGATAATATTCTCAAGTTGGACTGTTGAAGTTTCAATTTATTTTAAACTGTTCCTTGCATAATAGGTTCTGCTAATAAGAGTTTACAATTAAATTTAACCAGGGATGTCAAACACATGGCCCATGGGCCAAAACCAGCCCACCAAAGCTTCCAATCCAGCCCAAAAGATGAATTTTTGAAGTGCAAAAATTACACTGAAGAAATTAAAAGTCAAGAGTGTAAACTCATTTTAGTGCCAAACTCTCCCAAATTTTAATATATTTAATACATTATTCTTGTTTGTAAATGTATGGTGCACTCGTAGAGCCAATGCACTCTGGAATGTACATGTATAAATGATAAGTTGAGGCATGATATTATTAAAATTACACTTACTTGCCCCAACTCCGGCCCCATTCCCGTGTGTGCTGAGTGAAGTGGTAAGTGTTTGTCTTAATTTGTGCTTTCACGCTAAGGTTTTTTGTCAACATTCTTGGCGTCCCATCTACTGGGCTAACATGCCGTTTTTTTTCAGACAAAGTGTAATGCTATCCTTTTTTCTCTCTCCTATTCAGATGTGTCTTTTTTTTCCTTCTTTGATAAACCGGAGTGCTGCTTAAGTAGCGATCCGGCAGTTCTTCCATCCTGTATCCCCCTTGTATGTGTTATTGTCTTCATGTTATTCTCGGACGGTTATGACTGGCAAGACAAATCTACCTAAGGGTACCAATAAAGTCACCTTGAACTTTATTTTTCTTAAATACTTGGAATGGGATCCAAGGTCCGAGGGGATGTGCCCTGTTAGCTCCGTTGACCAGCAGGGGTCACAGTCAAGCTGAGCCGGCTGTCATGGACCTCAGATTGTGGCGGAGCCGAAGGGCTCAGATCATGGCAGAGCCCGGCCTACAGGGCTCCCAGTTCGTTCTCTGGGACCATTCTTACCCAGACTGTACTTTTTGTTTTTAATATTGAGAAATGACAACAGTTACTTTTAAAATTTGCAGCACTGCAAGAGGTGGAAATATGTGGAAATGGGTGTGGCCCAAGTTCTACCAATCACTAAACACGTATGTCATAATTCCTATGAAACCACAAAAAGACTCTGCCTAAGAGGAGGACCTAAAATGTTTATAGGAACTATGGTCCATAGTTCCGAGTTCCTATGCTGTCTGAATGTACAAAAAAAGGGCTTAGTTCCTGAAAGGGTTTTAGGAAGTACATAAAGTTCCTGCGGTGCAAAAGGGCCTTTTATTTTTCATCCCTGGTCGTTGCTACTCGGACGGTGACGCCTTGGATTTGGTGACTGCAGGTCAGATGAAGTCATTGTGGGGGATGAGCTGCGGTCAAGGTTAAAACAGACCTCCTCTGAGTCCACGTCTGCCTCCTCTGAACTAATCTGTTCCTGGCAACGAAACAGACATTTCTTTTATGTTTTAAGCACAAGGTGTCCATTTGCATTTTAAAGGTTTGTGCTGAGTAAGAAACGTCTGTTCAATTGAAAAAATCATTCTGACGGTGTCCTTTTTAAGCCAAGCTTTTTCATATCAGAAGTGTAAACCGTATGACTGAGAATGTTCTCCTGAATACCTCCTTCCCTGATAGGCAGATCTGAATGTAGCTGTACAGTCTTTGCATATTTTTTGATCACACCTCCTCCATAATCTCAGGCTGACTGTGATCTCAGGCCTCCCTGCTGCTCACAGCTGGCTCCACGCCTAAGCCACCATGATTCCTTTTCTACGAGGTCAGCATTAACAAACAAGCTCTGACTGATGCTCTCTGGCCTTTTGGTATGAGACACAGTAATTAGAAACGAATGCTTCATAGATTGATGCAGAAGGGGCAGAGTATGGTGATGTATGGTGTGTTTCCAGAGGTAGTGATTCTCATGCAGGGTTTGAGATGGGTTTCTCAAAATAAGGTCAATTTTACAATATTCTCCCCAGGACTTCCTGCACATTACAATAGGAATGGGAATTGAGAACGGGTTCTTTTTGAAAACTGGTTCCCAGTAGCTCATTGCCTTGGAATCATTTGCCTACCTGGTTATCGATTTCACCTTCATTGCTCATGCGAGATAACATCACACATACACTGCATTGTTTTGGTTTAGAATGTTGCCAACATGGCATCAAGGCAGAAACACTCTTAAGTCTGTCTACATTTCAGGTGTTAATGACCCCAGATCCACTGGTAACACTGTCAAAGCACAAAATCATTATCATTTGAAGGAATGTCATGTTTGATACGCCTTTTAGCAATGCTTGTGAATATAGCAGTAGAGGAAACGCCAGGGGTAATAAGGTGCAAAACAGTGGGAGACATAGAGGAATTGGCAAAGAGTCTTAAGTTTCACTTTTGTATGATTGTATGTATCTCTTGTATTTCCCTGTAAATGTTCATTAATAAGAATTGTCGAAACAAATTTTAAAAATATATAAATCATTCATCCATTCATTCATGGTGTGATCCCCATTGAACAGGCCCAGCATCATCTGTTCGTATCATTTGTATATACTGTATATGTTATTTTCTGTGCAGAGATGGAAATAGAAAAGACAGTTAATGCAAACAAACCCTCTTCTATTCCCTCACCCAATGAGAACTGATAAGCAAAATCAATAATGGAATCGGAATCATTAAATTCTTATCAATTCCCATCCCTAATTACAGCATATGTTGATACTTTATATAGTGGATGTGTTGCAGGTACAGATTACCTCACTATTGTTTTTCCCTCTGGGTTAGGGGTTTGGCCACAGGTCGTTTAGGATGATCAGGTTCACCTGCCATGGTTTCCTCACCTGGCCGTCATTAATCTGATGGCTTTAAAAGGAGCTGGAGCTCAGCAGAATGGGAACTGCCCGGGTAACAACAGTCCTCTTTTAGTTGGCTGACGGCTTCAACGGGCCACATTTCATCCTTTTTGTCCTTCCCCTCATTCTGACTCCCACTCCCACACAGGAGATTTAAGGCCCACTTTTTCATTTCTTCTATCTTTATAATAGACTTGGGTGGATGAGAGAGAATTTTATTCTGTCTCCTTTTAGAACCCCTTACAAAGGGCCCTACTTTGGTGTCGCCCCTTTTTCTTTGATTTTGTGCAGTTTTGTTAGTAAGGCCCAATTCAACTTTATTAAACGTGCATTTCATACACAAGGCAGACTCAATGAGCTTCACAACGGGTCATACAGTCACCAAAAAATGACGAGACCATCCTATGTTTTCTTCAATGTCTTGTTCATTTTAATGCCTGATACAACTAAAGGTAGATTTGTTTGGATAAATATAATAACAAAAACGTAGTTTAATTTCAGAACTGTTATCTATAAATTTTCCATGGTTTTATAGGTAATAACCAAAATCACATATGTTCGTACATCAATATCTGACATTGTACTGACAAAATCAATGTTTTTAGACATTCCATGTTTACTTTTCTGTTTGTCACATGATGCACACAGGAGTTATGACTTTATTGCATGACCATTGTTTTGATCAGATGTGCGTTTCATTTTGTTTAGACGGCAATGGCGTTTTTTGGGAGTTGAAAACGCAAAAAAGTGAAACCACCTCCCAGAGTGTAAATCTTAAATGCTCCACTCCGGTGTCACCGTCACCCTGCCTCAGCTTTTACTTCTTAACATGAACATGATCCCAACTTCCTCCGCTGTCATGTTTGGGGTTGTTGTTGAAGTGCTGTCAAATACTTTTCACTCTCAGCTGCTTAACATTCATGCCAGTGTGAAGAGTGTACAGAAGTATGTGGCTGGTAAAGGGAGTATATATCAGACACTAGTTCAACACCATTGTTCCAAAATAGTAGACTGTCTTTTATTTTTTCCTTTGTTTTTATAGTGGGTAGAATCCAGTGACGAGGAGCATTACTGTTACATGTGTGAACCACCAGAGTTGGTAACCTTCTGTGGCCACAATTGGACGATGGTGGAGTTTTCAGTTGATTCAAATCACAACTTCACCATTAAAAGTTACTAAATATCACATACTGAATCTTTTAATGCAGAGGGGATGAAATAAAAAAAAAAAATTATGTGTGTATTATTTATTTATTTTTATACATATATATA
>JAPTGZ010343620.1:0-22576 GCA_029814645.1 Fowleria isostigma | reverse complement strand
ACATATACAATATAGCTTATGTTATTCTTTATTTCAGGACAACATATCCAAAAATGCAAAAACAGACTGTAATCTAAGCATGGATTCTCAAACTAGGGGTTGGGACCCCCCAGGGGGTCTCAAGATGCCAACAGGGGGGTCACAAAATGATTTGACGGTAACTCCTTGAACACCTCAAGACCAATAAATGTAAAACAGACACAATAACCTCAAAAACATTACACCCCCCCACCCCCCCAAACCCTTGCACATAAAACAGAACACTATGAGTAAAATGTTCAGCACCCACAATGCAATGAGGCCGATATATGCCACAGAATCATTTAAACTGTATCCTGGTTGTCAGGCTTTTCTGTTCATTTGTGTGTTATGCTCATGTTTTGATATGCTTTTTAGCCCATGAGTTCTGTGTGCACATCTTATTTTTAATCTTTTTTAATGTTTCAGTCACTTTGGGGATTGTGGGGGTCCTCAGTCTCCAGCACTGTTATTTTGGGGGTCATGAGTCTAAAAGTTTAGGAACCCCTGATCTAAGGGTTAAAGGCACAAGAGAAAAGCTGTATTTTCAGAGCACTCTTAAAAGAGCTCAACATACCTACAGCTCTCAGGTCAGCTTGTTCCAGAGGACAGAACTGTAGTAACTAAATACTCCTTCACCAGATTTACCTCTAACTTTGGGTACATTGAGGAGGCCCATACCTGAAGATCTGAGTGTTCTGACTGGATTATATATAGCCTGTGAGCAGGTTCGAAAGGTATTGAGGTGCCATACAATTTAAAGATTTATAAACAAGTAGCAGAACTTTGTAGTCGTTTCTGTATTGAACTGAAAGCCAGTGAACACTGTATTTTCCAGAACTGGTGTGATGTGTTCCATTTTCTTTGTTCTTATTAACACTCGGGCTGCACTATTTAGGATGAATTGGACTTGTTTAATGGTTTCTTTAGGGAGTCCAGTATAGAGGGTTTTACAGTAATCAAGTCTGCTGTATGTGAATGAGTGAACCAGTTTTTCAGAATCAGATTGAGACATGAATGACCTGAGTTTAGGCTTCAAAATTCTTACATGCACCTGACAATCAACTATAATTCTTATGCTGTGTTAATACTACATACTGTGGAGCTTATCCAAGAGATGTGTAGAAACACGCAGTGTGTGAACATTATGCACTGAAACCATTTTAACAGCATGGTTTAATGATCCAGGGTGTGCATTAGTTGTGATTTTCTTCAGTTGGGCAAATTTGTAATTAATAAAATTGCAAGATATATGCCTGTGTTTGTTGTAATCCAGGTTTGTGGGTGATCTACAAATGAGCCTCATAAACCAATTCAAATTCTTAACATGAACACAGGCTGTACTGACATGCGCTGTAATAGTAGTGATAAAAGATTCCTTTATGCACTGTTCACTATCAGCGGCAGCACTGATTCTGGTTATGTCTCCATTTGTGAGCTACTTAAACGGCCCTTGACATAAAAATAAAGCTCAGTGTATGGTGGTGCTACTATCACTGTGTCACCTGACCGGTATCAACAGTCAAACCACATGTCAAATGTTTAGGAATGTTTAGATAACAACGTCACGTGGTGCAGTGTGGACCACAGACTTGAGCGGAGCAGCCATTCCCATTCAAACCTGCACTCACACAACACACACACACTCATGTCCTTGCACTTTCCGCCGCTGTCGTCATGGATATAATTGTTCCTTTTCTTGTGAGTGTTCCGAGGCCGTATGGACACTGTGTGAATCTGCTGTGTCTCCATCCTGGCTGTGTGCTGTGAGTCCTCTGCAGTCTGCATCAGTCCAGTGTGTTGGCATCACTTCTCGTCCTTCCTCCGGTGTCCATTCGGCGTCATGTGAAAGGGGCTTACGGTGGTGTCTCTCGCCCTAGACCAGACCCTCCTCCGTCGAGCCCATTCGGAGTGCTGACGTTCTCGTCTCCAGTCCGGTGGTGTCCCTGTCCCCGGGTTTTCCTGCACCCTTCGGCGTGCGGCGGAGCGGAGGATGAGCGAGCAAGGGAAGGGCTCGGCATCCGCCTCAGCCGCGGCCCCGGCACCGGGGTCGGATACTTACAAAGGATGGCTTTTTAAATGGACCAACTACTTGAAAGGGTACCAGCGGCGATGGTTCGTCCTCAGCAATGGCCTGCTTTCATATTATAGGTAAATTATCAAGACGCATGACAAAAGAAAACTGAAAATAAACGAAAAGTGAGTGCACGGGCAAGTCTTATTTCTCCATCGGCACATCATTACAGCTGGCTCAGCTGGCTAACAGCAGGCTAAAGCTAGCTGTCAAATGGACACTCAGTAGTCAGTTTACTTGCGGTGACAGTAACAAATGGGCATATGTCGTAATTTAACTGAATGTGGCTAGGGAAAGGGAACCCAAGCAGACTGACATACGTAAACCTCATTATCATTAAGGCTTCTAACTCAGTCAAGTATCAGAAATAGGCTTCAGTAGGCACCACCGTTAGCTTGCTAGCGCTCTAGCTAGCTTCAGTCGGTGGGCTCTTGACAGCAGCTGACACAGCTGTCCAGCCCTCAGACACTAACACGACTTCATCCACGGGTTTTAAAACGTACCATGCCCGTTTGCAATCTTTATACGCACGACATATGAGCTTTTAGGTCTATGTCGCTTTTTCCAAATGTTACATTTCCTCATGAATGTCCAAGTGACTCAGAGCAGCTCTTTCATTCATTGACTGAATTAGCTAACTAAGGTTACGAAGTCTGTAACGAAATACGATGCAAGAGGTGGTCGCTATCATTGTCATTCTGTCTTCACTCTGATCACGCAATTGCAGGATGCAAACTAAAGTTAGCCATACAATAGCCTAACACCTGTGGCTCAGGTGCTCCTTGTGAGGGAGTCATGTTTCCACAGGTGTGGGTGTTGAAGCGCGTTGTGGAAACAGTGGATGGCTCATAATGAGTTCAGTCTCTGAGTGACTATTACATATGCAGTGTTTCTTTCAGCATTTTACAAATGCATTACAATGTTCATTGACCAGTTATTCAGCTACTTAAATTCATGAGCTCATTATTAGCTTAGAGTTTTTCTGTAATGTAGTTGCTTTAAAGTTTAACCCATTTAGACCCCAAATCCCCACAAAATGGCAACTGCCTGCCATGAGGGAAACTACTGTATGATGGGTCAAATGGTAACACTTCTTATAATTGTAGCAGGTGAATTACCTGTTGAATTGTCTACTACAGTGCATGATACTATTTAAGCCATCAGTCTTTGATATAGGAGTAGACAAGCTTAATGTACGAGAATCTTTAACAAAATAAGGGTTTCTTTAACTTCCATTCAAGTAGGCGTTATTGTGTTTGGTCTGGATAAAAGCAACGGATTGTTATTACTTGTTGCGACTGTTGTTCACCTTGCCTGACCCACTTTCTCTAATTAAATGGTTCACAGCAGAGTGTAGGGAGCACCCACAGGAGTTAATCTTTAGCTGCTGTTAGTCAAGGCTGTGACTGTTTAATGCCTTCACATCAGATATGATTAAAACATGTTTTAACTTCCTGTTTTAATGTGTTATACCAACTTGTAAATGTTTGCAGTAATAAAATAATTAATGTGACACCAAGCTTACCCCTCTAGGATACTTGTCATTTCAGATGTCATCTTTCATTGGGAGGTTAGAGGGCAGAATCAGCAGCAGAACAGGATGAGGTGTACTGCCTTGTTTATGACTTCAATGGGGTGAATCAGAGGGCACGGGTATGGGTCCACCAACTGGGAGGCACAAATGTTGAGTCACTATTCTGCCCTGAAGCGTCAACAGATCTACATAATGGCAGTCTTCAAAAATTGCTTTAGACCGTGCTGATGACTGTACAGATTACGCTGTGACTGTGTTTCCAAGTATAAGAAAAGCTCTCTGCCATCAGGTCCATTTCATACCATGCTATAGTCTTGTCAAAACATTACAGTGCAACACTTTCTCAAGCTGCTTGATTGTCTTTTGTTGTTAGCAAAGTGTTATTTGACACAGAGGTATTGTAGCCAAAGCCCTAATCCTGCCTGTACACATGGTGAAAGGAAAGACGCCTGTTGCTGCTACCCTCTATTAATAGTCCATTATGTTGTAAGGTGACTGCTGTCCCTGCAGTAGAGGTAGCCTATTGACATCTGAGCACGGAGGCAGTGGAGCGCACAGGTTGTCCCCTCCACTGATGTCTTCCTGGCAGGCGACATTGTGTGTCTGACTCCAGGCTCTGTGTGTGTGTGTCACTCAGTGCCTTCGCTGTGGATGGCAATCTGCTTCTCTATTGTGAATCAAGTGAAACGGTCAGACAAGTTTGTAAACAAAGAAGCATGTATATCAAATGGAAATTATGTTGCATGTCACCTATACTTAAAAAATGTCAGCAGAATGTTTTTAACTGCTCTCATGAATAGATAAATTTATAATATGTTATTTAGATCATTATTTATACCTTCTTTATATGGTTTAATGCTTTCACTAAGATTTGAGTTATATTTGGTGGAAAAATGTGATTACTGAGCCTCTCATAAACCCCATTTAAACCCCAGTTGACTTGGGTCACATTAGTTATGGCACAACATGTATTGAACATTTTGTTGTTTGGTTTGCAGTGTTCAATATTTGCTCTCCCTTTTCAGAAAGCCAGTTTATATTTCCCTTTAATCAATGGTGACTGACTGCCATTTAGAAGTCGTTTGGCCAATAACCTGAGGGATCACTTTAATTTCCAAGCCCCACTGTTGTGAAAGCAAAGGCTTAGTCCTGTAACTTGTTGCTGTGAAGCCAAAGGGCAGCGGCAGCCCATAATCAGTGCTTTGACTTTGAGTAGAGACTTACACACTCAGCACTTGTGCCTGTTAAATTGTAATGGATTTCGGAGAGATGCAACATTGCCCCATTGATTACTTTTGCTCTGACGTTGCAGGACTGGCCGTCTTTTACGCCACATCAGCCTTGTGTCTTGTCTTTTTTCTTTTTTTTTTTTTAAATTTCAAATCACCCTAAGAGCCTCATCGTGCAGTTCTCACCAGAACAAGTGATAAGATCTTTGTCTGTTCACTGGACTTCTTTCATTTTTAATTTCTTAATTGACTTTTCCTCCCACTTTTAATACTCTCAGCACTACTTATTCACCTCTTAAAGCAAATCCAGCTTGGTGCTTTAGGGAAGATTATAGGGTATTATAGCTCTGAGTGCTATTGGAGCTGCCATATCGGTGAATTCAGCCTTGTCTTTCATAGCAGAGTGGACCTGCCATGTTTCCATCTCGCCACAGTAGAGTAACTCTATAGTATCAATTCAAGTGCTCAGTAGGGGGTTTGACACTATTGGGTCCCTGTGGAGAGTCAGGTTTATGGTGTTACTCCTGGCAGACAAAGCTCTGGGTACAGGGAGGGCAGGAATTTGGTGAGCTAGCCAACCTTGGGCCCGGCTGGAGGGTAGAGCCTCAGCTGAACCCGTTTACTGCCCTGGCACATCAGCTGAGTGACAGAAAGAGGAGGAAGAGCTGCAGAGAGAAAAGAGGGATGCTGTGATCTAATCTTGTTAATGGCCTCTTAGTTGATTTTGGCACTAGGGTATTGTGTGTGCATGTGTGTATACGTGCATGCCCAGGCGGTCCTTGTGGTATTATGTGAAGGTGAGAGCAGTAGAGATGCCAAAACGAACAAGGCGTCTGATCATATTCTTTACCACTGTCTAATTGTTCCAGTATTTACCAAAGGGCTGTATCATTGCTTTGGCTTTCTGCTCTTATGTTTGCTTTCTATCCTCAGCACAATATGTTTCCAAGCATGTCTCTGGCTCTCTCCTTCACTGTCTTGTGAGATTATAGCCTCCAGCCACAACATAACCTATCTACATCCTCACACTCTGGTTACTGTGTCCTATTTCCTTTGCCTGTCTCTGTGTCCCCGTGTGCTTATGGCAGTCTGTTCTGTGTTGTTCACTGGTTGATGTTCTGTCATTACATGCTTCAGAACGGTGGATTTGTGTTTTATGAGGATGTGTGCACAGGGAACTGACAGGTAAAGAACTCTCCTGGCTCAGCACAACATTCCAGACCCTCAGCTGCCCCTACTCACCTTCGCCTTTTCCATACTGGTACTTTAAATGCCCCTGTAGCCCTTTCTCTCTCCCAGCTTTTGTAGTTTTCCTGACTGGATAATTTCTTGGCCTGTGCATGGCCTTGCCTCTCCACAGGGCAGAGGCGATCAGTGTGAATCTCATCTTACTCATCAGCAGCACACTCAGTTTGTTGACCCACTTACAGCCAGGATTGTACAGCTGAGCTTGGCTGTGTGATGCTGGAAACTGGGCTGTTCAGGAACCATGCCTGCCCTCCACGCGGTTTTGCATGGCCCCAGTGTGGTCTTGTCTGCACAACTGATGTGCGCTGAGCACCAGCAGAAGAGCAGTACACTGAAGAGCTTGTTCTAGATTGGCATCATAACAAGGCTTGACTTCACCCAGTAGAAGCAGTGTGAAGGAAGTCACTGCCTGGCGGAACTTATAAATACACTTCAACCTCTGACTTAATAAGGCAGCAGCCACCTTGTCAGTGTCAACTGAGACCAGAGCTAGTGTAGAGCTTAGCACTGCTGAGAGGCAGCTGCTAGTGGCAGTGAGGACTCACTGAGGATGAATGAATGGGTGTTAACACCCACAGACAAATACAGATGCATCCACATGATTGCATGGCTGCATGTTTCAAAGTGGCTGTTTCCCCACTTGTGAATGGGCAATCATGTGATAGGAAAGGCTGAGTTATCTTCATGCTAATTTCACTTCAACCAAGCACAGCCTTTGATTTTGCTGATTAGCTGCTGCTCTGTAGTTAAATGGGTTAATCAGCAAACTCAACTGTCTGTAGCTGGAATTTAAAACTGCAAACACTAGCCTCTCCAGCGGACATGATGGTCCATGCCTGCTCTACAGCTTAGTTTGTCAAACTATGACAGAATGTGACAGGATAAAATTTGCTGTAGAAACACATTTCTTCTCAGCACCTTATTTCAAATATTTGACCATAACTCAGCTATGTACATTATTAAGCTGTGCAACCTTTTGTTTTATTGGAAGAATTTTTTCAGAACCTACAATTTTATATTGACATTGACTTTCTCAGTACATACAGTATGTATTCACATATGCACAGAACTCCCTTGCCCTTGCTCTTTGCTTCTAATCTCTTGCTCTCCAGCTTTGGCGTCCTCTTCCCTGTTATCGCTCTCTCTCTCTCTCTCTCTCTCTCTCTCTTTTTGTACCACCATTCAATCTCTGTTCTCTCTTTGTTCACACTGTTACTCATTGTTTGGTTTTGTTCACTACACAGGCTTGGAGCCTGACAATGGCCTTGTTATCTGGACTACTGTGGCCCACGGAATGTGCAACAGTTGCCCTTAGTGGAGGCTACACCAAATGCCCACACTCAGAACAGGGGCATAGGGCCAAACTGAGTGAAGTTCAAACTTTTTATTATATTAGCTAATGCAAGCTTGTATTTCCAGAATGGATGCGTTACAGAGAAGGTGTGACCAGTACCTGCACTGCTGCTTGGCTTTCAGAGTAACTTACCTGTGGCAGTCTGCTGTCCCTATTTCCCCTGCTTGTGCTTATTGGTTCAAGGAATTTTAATTGTACAATTGAATCCTACTTGCAATCTTCCTGATTTGTATTTATAATTTGCAGTGTTGTTTTAATAAAATACAATGAGTGATGAAAAATGATAGAAATGATCAGTGACAGCTTTTTTCTTGTGTCTGCCTGTCTTTCGCTCTTACACTCTGTTTCTTGTCTTTGTCTGGTTTTCTGTCTGGTGCTTCTATGCAGGACACAAGCAGAGATGGCCCATACATGTCGTGGAACCATCAACCTGGCCACAGCACACATTGACACAGAGGACGCTTGCAATATTGTCCTGAGCAGCGGTGGACGCACTTACCATCTGAAGGCTAGCACAGAGGTGGAGCGCCAGAGATGGGTCACAGCTCTGGAGTTGGCCAAAGCTAAAGCTATCCGCATGATGAATGATCAGTCAGGTAAGGAAAACTGGAGCTAGTGTCATGTGGAATATGTAAGCTGGGTACCAAATTTTTACTTTTTCACTTTTTACAAGTGAGAGGAGAAACAAATACTTTAGGAAGTGTTGGAATTGTAGTCCACAGAGAATAAAAAATGCTGCTGGAATCACTTGTAGATGATGTCAAGCAGAATCTAATCTTAATAAATAAAGGCTAGGCTGATAATGTGTATATCAGAGCATGTTTAACTTGTAATTCACTTAGTTTAGTGATTAGGATCAATGCAAGGTGAAAGGGTTGCTCGGGCCTGCTTAGATATTGGATTATTTTAGATTTTTTGCCAGTCTGTGGTCTCCAATGCCTGGCATTTGATATTCAGCACAGCTGGTGTTGCTGCTAATGTTCTCCTTTAATGGCAGATTTCAGTGCAAGCCAGGAGAGGGCAGCGCTGTCTGCTCTGTCAAGTTGGAAAACAAACTAGACTATGCTAATGGTACCGTGAGAACTGAGCTTCTATTCAGCCTCCTCCTGACAACAGCATACTCTCCTTTCCAAGAGGACTTATTCTTGCATGGTTGTATGAGGTGTTTCTGGTCAAAGGCTGTGGGAAAAGCCTGGGAGAACCGTTTTTCTTCACTTCTTCACCCTGGCATCATCCCAATGCTTGTCTGCACAAGTCTTTTGCAGACAGGGTCTACAGAGACTGAGACAGGCTATATATTCCTCTGGCCTCTATTTGAAAGTCAGATCCCTAAATATAGAGTGAGAGAGTATGTGAGTGTATTTTTAATCATCAGTGAGTTCCAGTAATGGGTAGAGAAATGCTGCTATATTTACTTTTTTGAAAAGGTTGGATTTTTTTTTGCATTTTTTGCATTTGCTCTAAAAAGGATCCCAGGTGTCAGTGCCAGTATCAGTCTTTCTTGTTTGTCCCATTATTTTATGAAATCCATTAAAACAAACTGATCAGAATATGTAATCTGTTTCTCTGTATTTAAGAAGCAGGAGACTGTGAATCTTCTAGCAGGGTCACGTATCAGATTTATCACGGTCAATCAGAACCGATGAACTGTAGCTTCACATGATTTGAGCTTTCGTTTGGTATTCACAGTAAAAGAATATGTTCTTTTGTGTGTGTAGGGCCTTTTTTTTTTTTCAATCTTTCCTTTCACAGTTAATCTGTGGGAGGAGGATTTAAAGGAATAATGTATGAGAAAAGTGTGTGAGTCTGCAAGATGTGTATCTGTTAATACAGCTTATGGAGAGTAAAGCTTTAATACATCAGTGAATTAATTTGTGGTATCTGTGAATGCTTAAAAAAAAGAAGGAATTTATGGATAAATGTGCTATTAAGCTTTTTTCAGAGCATCTACTTCTTTGCTCATGATATCGGACAAACACGAGTCAGCTCTTCATTAACCCACCTTCCCTTTCTGTCAGCACACAAAGGGCTCCCATCGATCGCTTCAGGGGACAGCGATGTAAACCCTGAGAACAGCATGTACCATGTGTTTACATAGAGACACAATGGCCTGTATTCTCATCACTACCCTTAATTGTGCTCTTATTAGTTAGACTTACCCTTCTTCATTTAATTCTGTCTTTCTTTCTCCTTTAAATCTAATGTATATATTGTAGTTTTTGTCTACACTGACCGACATTATCTTTTATCTAAATCTGACCTCTTGCTTCTGTTGACTCCGTGTTCATCAATTATGTAAATTGCTCACTTGTACTGATATCACATCTCCATTCATTCTTGTCAATTGCTCGTTCTTCCAAGAGCAAATGTTTTAATGTACTGTGGGCTAGACCAGCTTTGTGAGGCTTTTGTAGGCATGTGGTCAGCAGGTGGCAGTGTTTCCCCTCCCTTTACCATAACCCATCTCATGGCATTGTTTTTGCTGCTGTCAGTGAAAGTGGAGTTACAGCCCGTGGAATCACTAGTTGTAGCAGGGACTTGAATTTATGTGTCTGTGAGGTTCTCTTGTTTGAATTGGTTAGTAAAAAAAAAAAAAACTGGGGTGGAGCCATTGATCCCAACCAGCAGTGTTTTTGGATCCAGCTGAGCTCACTCTTACAGCTGAGGTAGGCACAAGACTATACAATGCCTGAAGCTGATCAGTGATCTAAGTCCAAAAAACATGCAGGACCAATGCCATAGACCCTTTTCCCAGCTGACTTTCTGACTTGCTCAGGCAGCAAAACACACTGGTGTAATTGGTATCATTAATAATGGCTGCATCCCAGGTAGGGCATTAGTTTCAGGCCTTTGGAGTGTGCATTTTGGTTCAGTGGAATGACCTCAGGTAACTAAATGGACCAGAGCCACAGTTAATGTTATCGGTAACACCTGTGCTTTGCTTGCTTTTAGAAGCCAGAATATCTGCTGTGAACAAAGTCTATTGAAATGTGCCACTGTAGGATCAGGTACTCGGCCGTACCGTGCACAACATACATTTTACATGTGTGATCAAACAATAGTTTTTATATTGACCAATAAGCATATACAGCTTTGGAAATAATTATTGGACCATTGTGACAAGTTATTGCTTGTCATGAATGTGACTTCTTAATTATTTTTTTTGTGTGCAGATGTGTGCATAACATCTGGCACACATGACAAGTGGAAGTGTTTTTAATAATTTGCAGATTTGATTAAAAAAAAAATTAAATAAATAAACTGCATTATGGCACCAGAAGTAAAATTTTCTCCATCACAATTAGGGTAGAAATTGAGAACCCATATTCCAAGAACAGAATATCAAACAATAATTTTGAAGAGTTATACTGAATTGTGGAAAAAAAAAAAATGTTGTAATGATTATTTCCAAAGCTGTGAATTTGCCAGGTCTTTTCCCCTGTGTATTTCTACTCCTCTAAATCTCCACCCCTGCAGACAGCATACAGTAAAAGGTAGCCCACTGTCCATGGTCCTGAAACCATTGGGATATCAAAAGGGACTGTGGGAGTACAAATTTGGAATGATGTTTGAACACACTTCATTACTTGTATTTCAACTTCTCCCTCTCTCGTCCTACCTCTCAGCCCTGACTGTCTCCTGTTTGTTTTTTTTCTCCCTCACATTCACTCGAGTTCTTGCTCATCCCCTCTCTCTCTCTCTCTCTTGGTCACCCTCTCGCTCGCTGTCTGGTTTGCTCCTTTCCACTCCTCCACCCCCCCTCCCGCTTTCCCTCTGCCTCCCTTTCTCCGTAAGCCGTTTTCTCCGCTTTTCAACCGGGAAGGTTTAGTTCTGAATGGAGTGACCTTCTTCTTTCTCCCACTCTGCTTTCTTCACCCATTTCTGTCGCTTTAAAACATTGCTATTGTCCTGTAAAGTCTGGAGAAAATAGAAACCGGATAAAGCACATTCTCTCGTGTAAGTATGGGGCTTTTCTTCCATTCATGTTGAGCCCAGGAATGTGTGTATTCATGAACATGCATGTGAATCTGTTTAAGATGCTGAAATGCTACTGTATTTTAATTTAGCAGTGGGTTTTATATTTATGACTCTTGTTTACTGGATAATTACATGGATATAAATAGGTGCCATTGTTAGGCAAAAGCTCAATACCTGAGATCTGCCACAGAAATTGTTAAAGCGAATTATGAAGCTAAACTTGGCTTTAGAACTGAACAATGAACTATTGACTAATTGTTCTTCATCTGCCAGATCACATACGCTTAGCTTATTGTTTATCTCTATTGTATATCCTTTACATTGTGACCAAGCTAGTTACATTGGACGACCAGTAAACTGCATGTATTAAGTTTTACTAGTGTTCAGTAAAGGATGATAAAACCATACAGAAAATGTGTGCGGTGGCTTCTCTTCCACAAAATGAATTGATAAATGATTTTTTTTTATGTTTTACTAAATGAGTTTAATGATTTAACGGTAAAGTGAAAAACCTTTATGTGATAGATCTATATGATCTCTGTGGACCATTACACCTGTATTTTACTATATGGGTTTTGTAGTCATCTCATACTTAGCTCTGTCTTGTTTACTTTAACGTATTATTCATTATTTGTATATTTTATCAAGCTCCAGATGCTCTGTTTGCAGTAGATTCTCTCTTGTATCTCTTTTCTGAGCTTGTGGAAGAATGTCAAGAAGAGACAGGTGGTAGGCTTATTGTATGCATCAATTAGTTCTGTGGCGGTTATGTATCAAATCACTTGTCCTTGTTCGTCTTGGATGTAAAAGCTTGTGCAGACAGAGGCCGATTTACTAGATCATCTCAGTCCCTAATGACAAGGGAGATGGAGACGGAGACATCTGTAAGATTCAGGCTTGTAACATAACAAATATCAATGTGAGATAAAGCCAGTCGCTTCAGAGAGCAGAAACACAGGAGCTGTCCAAGTAGTCAAACTGCCAAATATAGTCTTCTCTACTTTTTTCGTTTGAATTTGTAGCCATATTTTGTCTCTTATCTGTTCCTGCTAGCAAATGCGTCTGTAAAAACACACACTCTCTGCCTCATAATGGGTTTGACCTTTCTCAACTTCCCTTTCCCTCTATGAAGTTCATAATTTACCCTGCTGTTGGCCACCAGCTCACTTTTCAATTTCCATTTGGAATCTTTATTGTGTACCTTCAGCTCCATGAATAGAAATACCAGTCTGTTAGTGTGTGCTTCATTTTGCGTCTTTGGCCTAGATTATAATATTATGGATGGATCTGTTTTTGTCTCTTTTTACCTCCCCACCCTTTCTTCTCCTTCTGGATTTTTATTCTTGTCCTTTGCCATCTGTATTCTTAAGGCAACACAAGGCAAATTGTGGAATCAATGATGTTTCATGACTTTTTTAATATCTTTTCTTGTAAGATCTGGTAATCCTGACTCTTGTAAACTAAATATATGGCTGTTGCCATGGTTATAGCCAAATATGTGGCTGTTACCATGGTTACAGATGTTGTGTTGTGGATAGTAGGCTCTATATCCTATCAAACTACTTTACATATACACCAGTTAGACATAATATTATGAGCACTAACAGGCAAAATGGTAGTAATTTGAATTGTCTCATAATAATGGGACTAAACAATAGGTTGGATATATTAGGCAAGTGAACATTTAGCCCTTTACACTGATGTATTGGAAACATCAAAATGGATCTGATCCTTACTCTTGTAAGGATCTTGTAAGGATCAGAATAACTGGACAAGATGGAGGTTGTGATGGTCAAATCACTGGGTCAAGGCATCCCCAGATCTTGTTATTGATTTCCAAAAGTGTTCTGAAGAGCACCAACTGAATCTCAACCAACTGAGTATCTATAGAACCATAACATGACTACCACCTGCCTATTATACTGTAGGTTTCCCTTTTTCCATAAACCAGCTCTGACCTCGGGCCTAGACTCCACCAGACCTCTGAAGGTGTGCTGTGGTATTTGGACCAAGACATTACAGCAGATCCATGAAATCCTGGAAGCAGAGGTGGACCTCCATGGATTTCATTTATTTGTCCAACACCTCCTATAGTTGATCAATGGTCCTGAGATTGGTATGTCCTTCCTTAGTCCGATTTTGGTCAGTACTAACCACTGCAGACCAGGAACACGCAACAAGACCTGCAGTTGTGGAAATGCACTGACCCAGTCATCACCATTACAATACGGATTTGGTCAAGGTCACTTAATTCACTTCAATTTTATTTATACAGATCATAACAAAGTCACCTCACAGGGCTTTGTAGAAATTGTTGACTCCGTCCCTTAGATTGCTTGTTTTGCTGCTTCCAACACGTCAGCTTTGAGGACTAAATGTTTACTTGCTGCCTGGTACAAACAACCCAGCGAAATGTCCCATTGTAATAAAGTAGTCAGTATTATTACAATTTCTCCTGTCAGTGGTCAGTGTTTGGCTGATTAGTGTGCTTCTTGACAGTTTGACTTGATAAACATAACAGGTCAGACTTGCTGAAATAATGTCATATTTTTTGCTTTTCAGATTACATTATGGCTCTTTGCAACATGTATGTGAGAACTGTATAAATCTACAAACATAAAGTCTTAAATAACATTTATTCTTTAAATACAAGCTACATATCTGGCAATAACTCTTTTTTCTGCTTTATAATTTACAGTGTTCAGCATAAATGAATACAGCCCAACAGATTTGTCACAAAACCTTTATTTTTCTTTGAGAATCAATATTTTTTATGGGACACTATACAACATATGTTCTTAGTTAAGGAAATGTTCTATAAAACTCAGTTTTGTCCACATTTTTTTGAAACTGCTTATGTTTATTGAAATATTGATTAAAATCTTACTTTTCAAAGGAGGCGTGTACTCGTTTATGCTGTGGTTCAGTTTTGACATGAATCTGTATGTGGCTTCATAATTAAATCTGAATGCTGTGCTTGTGTTCATTTCGTCTTCACATGGAATCACTGCTGATATTTGAGTACTGTTAACTTCATTTAATGTATGCTCAGTTTAATGATCTATAAACTATTTGAATCATTGGGTACACAATGCCAGTATGCTCTATTGACATGCTACATTGTTCGAGCCTCCATTACATTCCTGGTATATTGTGCTCTTCTCTGGCGTACAGGGATTTGTCGGCTGCATACTGCTTTATTGTGTTCAATGACCTGCTATTTGCCGCATGAAACTTGAATTCATTATTACGCTTACATTGTGTCTCAGTCAACACCCTCAATTCTCTCACTGTCACTTGCAGTCTGTGGCTGTTCTGCTTTATCAGCAGCCAGAGGAACTGAGGATGGGTTCACAGGTAGCTCATTAAAATACAAATCACTTTAATATCTACCAAGCTGGTCAAGTAGGACAATGAGCATTACATACCTCGCTCCAGTGATTTATTTCAGTTGATTTTTCTCTAAATTTTATCCTTGGTGGAATTCTCTTTGACATGTTTTCTCATTGGTCAGGTCCAGCTGTTAATGCCAGCTTTGCTCTTTAACACACTAGGAATATTTTTCCAGATATGTAGTCTACCATAGGGCTGTTGAGCCTGCATGTGTTTTTATTTTATATAGTAATGGGGTTTTATGTACCGAGATCAGTGGAAAAAGTCATAATTTTAGCCAAGCTTTTGGCTCAGTAGAGTGAAGAAGTAAATATGAGTAGGGTTTAGTGGTTTGTCGGGTGCAGTAGTTTGTACTGTAGCCCACTGCTGCAGGGCATTTTTGTGTTGGATTTGCATGCTTTGTCTGTGTTTGCATGGGTTCAGTCCTGGTACTCCAAAGTCCTGCCATAGTCCAAAGAGCTTAATGGTTTACTGGTCAGTGAATGGTTGTTAGTCCCTACATGTTTGTTGTTATCACAATTAGGGATGCACAATATATTGAAAAAATATGGATATCACAATAACAGTGTGTACAATATTCATATTGCAAAGACATGCAATAATTTTTATTTTTTTTCATTAACTTTCTGTTTTATACACCATGGGGTACCGGAGTGGTTTTCTCTACCACTCTAACATGAAAGTTTCCTGGTATAAAAACTGAAGTAATGCTACTGCTGCTTGTTGAATACAAGTTTACATGTTATTAATGTTGAAAAGATGTGAATGTTTTTAGAGCACAACTTTTGGGGAGGCCTTAACACTTATATTTAAAGATTTTATTTTTATATGCGGTATTTACCAAACCAGGTATCAATGGAATATGGTTAAAGCTCTGATATGATGGTACTCTGGTACTTTAGTTAATTTGAAATACATCCATGTCATTTACACATTGTTATATGTGAATAAAATGACCAGATATTTGATCTCGTTTGTTTCTGAAGGTCTATAGTTGCAGCATCACCAGATTCTACCACAGAATTGTGTCATTTATTGTAGTAGTACAGTATTTTGTCTTAAATTATAAATAATTGAGTCGGCATACAAACAATTGGCTCATTTTAACATTAATGAACATTTTTCTTAGTAGATGAAATTGGCATTTCTTTAGGTGAAGGAGAAATATCGCAATATTATTGTTATTGCAATGTTGTACACCCATATTACATATTGCAAGTTTTACCAATATTGTGCAGCCTTAATCACAATTTAATACATTAAAAAATGTCAGTATTGTTTTGCTTACTAAAATCATTTGCTGCATGACATTCTATTGTGATAATGCTTTATGAACAGACACAATTTGGATGTAAAAGAAAAACTGTCTGTCTGTTTTTGCTATTAAAGTTGAAGTTAAGTTTATTGAAATGTTCACAGTTATGGTAGTAATATGACAGTGAACCATTGTCTTCAAGGTAATTTGAACAAGGGCTCGATTTCTCTGAATAACAAGTGTGGATTAGTGTGACAGTGACGGGTGCTATTGTATTGCAGCAGTTTACAATGACAATCCATGAGAAAATCAGGACAGTAACAAAGAAACTGAACTGACTGAACAAACAGAAGATATTTGATGTAATATATCTGATGAGATCTGGAGGAAGTCTGTTTACTGTGTTCATCATTAAGATGAAAAAGCTTAAACAGCTGGTATTCATGTGAGAATAGACTCCCATGAAGCAAAGAGTTATCCAAATTTTTCTCAGTTTGCCTAAAACTATTTAGATGATCAAATATGATAATTCAGTAGTACTCCACAGACAGTCTGAAGATGTAATTGATCTTTATTGTGTTGTTATTGTGTACAAGAAGCAGAGTGCAGGTCCTGCTCACTGAGGGTGTGGACAAGTGGGCACAGGTTTATTGAGGGTCTGAAAGAAAAACATACAGGTAACTGCTCAATATCTGAATCTTAAATAGAGGTCAGGTCACGCTGTGTGATAATGACTCTTGCCAGCACACTAATAAGTCTACCACAGTGGAGTTTGACTGCTGAATATATGCTATTTGGAAAGTTAGAGTCCTGACCTCAAGCCTATTAAATTTCACATGGAAGACATCTCAGAAGTATCACTGAACTAAAACTATTTTTAATGAGCAATGGTTCAAAACACTCCGCATTTCTGAAGATCTGGGCAGCCACTATCAAACATTTGTGAATATTTTTACTTTTATGAATGGTTTAGCACTCCCGAACTATAAAATCTAAGCATATTGTCTCAGTCTAGATGACAAAAACAGTCCCAATTGATGACTCTATATTTTTTTATTTAGATTTTTTTCTCTTGTGGATATCATGAAAATAAGTCTCCTGGGGCTATTTACTGTTTAGATCAATGCAAATTAAAGTTTTGTTTTTTTGTTTTTTTAAATTATTCTCGCAGGATAACAAACATTCTAATACACAACAGGAGTGATGTGGTTGCTCAACAGAAATGTTCATATTTAATCAGTCGGCTCTCAAAATAGCTGATGTATTGAATACACTAATCACTGCATAAAAACAGGGAAAATATTCTAAAATATTCTAAATACATGCCAATACAACATTTACACAAGGATGCTTTTGAAGACCTTTTCAACATTGAAATCTGGCACAGCTCACAAGAGGTAGTGCACATTGCCAACACCAGCAGCTGCCATGTGAAGATGCTACCTGGACTTGGGTTTGTTTGTCAGTGATGCCTACATGCATGCAGGGCTGGATGATTGATTACCCCAGAGAACTGAGAGTCGGCCCTAATTTCACTCTGCTGCACAAGGCATTGATATGTAACGTTGTGTCTGTTTGTGATTGCTAAATTATTAAAGATGATGCATGTCTCCTTAACTCTGAGCCAGTGCAGCCTGACACAGGAAGCAATTATGCTTAACTCATACATTTGTGGTTAATTAAAGATCTTTCACCTCCCTTGGATAAGCAGGTTATTATCACCACAGGAGAAGAGTCGGTCCATTAGGAGACCTCAGACTCTTGGATTTCACTGCAGTCGAGGTTTTTTTTTTTTTTTTTGTCTTCCTTGTTCTCCCATGCGAGTGGTCTTCTGTTGCCTCAGTGACAGAGCAGCAGCCCAATGCCTAGTGTAATACTGTAGATCAATAACATTTATCTGGCTGCAGCTTCAGGAACTGACCTAACCTAATCTTTTAAATGGTCTCAGACTCAAGAATATGGCTTCTGAAATGTCATGTTTCCTGGTGAAAACACTTCTGTCTTGCTATGAAAGTCTTTTCCCCTTTTGAACTGAGCATTTTAGTTGGATTTAATGAGCTCAGTGTCTTTGCTTTTAGCCTGGGAGGGCTGTTTGGGTTCCTGGTTTGTAGTGCAGTAATTGGCTTAATGAGACTCTTACACTTGTTCTTTAAACACCCTCTTGCTCTCAGTTTGTCTTTCAGAGGTATTGGCCTTCAACTGACTGCTCAAGCAAATAAATGTACATTTCATCCAATAGTCTTTTTGTTTAACATGATTATATTCACTTTTCAGCATCTGTATTTGAGGGCAAAAGTGCTTTGAAAAACTGAAACCAAGAAAATAATGATATTATTCATGGACAAGAATTTATATGAATTTAGCAGCTTTCACACATGAAGGTGCCAAATTTTTATTGGAAGCAACTAAATATAACCAAAGAGCAAAGAAACTGATGTTAAAATGTGTTCAAGACAGTGTTTTTGTGCCGATAAACTATGTCTCATGTCTGCTTGTCGCACCAGCCAAAGCTGATTCTCTTTGCATAAACTTGCTGTAAGAAATGATGAAGGTCAAATATGAAATTAATTGAGGTTTCATGCTTCAGTACCCCCCTAAACATGCCCCAGGACATGCAGGCTATGCTATTTATTTACAGTCCAACAGTCTTTCCCCGTCAGCACTTCTCACCTCACTCAGAGTCAACAGCAGCACTCCCTTGTTACCTGATTTTTTTGCTGTTATCAGATATTATTACAGAACAGTTACAACACAGGCATTACAGTATACATGCTTTGTATGTTAGCATGGTGGTTTTCTTAATTAAAAGGTAAAATGATATACTGTTAGCCTAAATTGCATAATTGTCTTTTTATTAATTTAATCCTTTGAAGGAGAAATCTGTCACATCATGTAATAATCCCAGTGGTTGCTTTCATTCAGAAATTCATAGATAGTTGCATTGTGTTTGGTGATTTGCATAAAATTGCAATAAAAAATCAGAAAAAGACAGTAATATTTCAATAGTCTTCTCCCTTCTGTCTGTGTTTGAAGAACACTGTGTCACACTGCTGTTGTGAAGAAAAACACATCACAGGTTTGGGAGCTGCAATGTTGCTTCTGTGATAAGTATATGCAATAAAAACATGTCTGACAGATTAATAACAGTGACTGGTCATTACAGCTGTAAATAATCCTTTTTTGCCTCTTCTCTGAAAAGTATGATGGACCAGAGTTCTTTTCAACCCTTGCAAAGCATAAAGGTGGAACCCAGTGGATGTGCAGAAATCTAGTGTCTATTCTGATTATTGAATCGAATTATGCTGAAAGATTTTAATATTTTGGAATTTTTGTCCACTGAAGTACACTGACAGTGTTTATTAATAACACCATTGCCTTTATTTGGTATAGAAAGTAGCATCAGCCTTAACATAAATAAAGATATGTATACTCCTGCACAAAGAATTCAGAATGCCATGGACACCATGATTATGACACTACACAATACATTACTATCAAATGGAAACTCACAGCTCATGGCTCTAGGGGAGGACACAGTGTACAGGTTGCCAAGGTGACCTTGATTTACAGTATAATATGATGTGTACACTGGCATATCAAAAAGATAACCTTCACTTGCTTTGTAAAAGACACAGGTGAAGCTTGTTATTGCAGCCACAGTCCAGATTGTGTTGGATGGGTAGCTCTGCGTTGACGCTGACCTTTCTGCAGGAGGTCGGTGTTAAATTGAACTGTCAACAGCTAGTGGTCAGGAGCAGAGATACTGACAGCAGAACAGGACAGAAGAGGAAATGGCCATTTACTGAAGAATGGTTTGCTCTTCCATGGTAAAGCCACTCTGAGATAATACGCTGCTTAGTCTGAAATCTTTTCATCCCTCATGTCGTATCTTACTTGAGCTCCTGGCAGTGCCATTTATGAAGAAACATAGGCTTTTAATACCATTTAATACCATGTCTGCCATTTAGCTTTCTTGAAATGGTTAAATTCTACTGTCAGGCTGCTGAAGGGGGGGGAAACAGAGTGGAAGCAATGCATTCTGGTCTAGTTGTGTAGATGACTGCTGGCTGCCGAGTCCTATCTCCTCTCTGCTTCACTCTCTCCCTCCCTCCCACCCTCTCTCCTTTCCTCCCTTCCTCCCTCCCTTCTTCTCAAATCTGCACTGCACTGAGAGAAGCATGTGGAGGAGAATTGTAAATGTGCAGAGCTTTCTGAATGTGTGTATGCTGAGTGTGTGTGTGTGTGTTTCCAGGAGAAAGACAGCCAATGCAGGAGAGGAGATAGGAATTACAAGAGGGAGTGCCTGCATCGCTCCCCACATCACTGTTTGTACTGTATGTATGGTTGTGAGCATGCATGTGTGTGTGTGCATGCTGCAATGCAGAATAGGTAGAGATACTGCCTTGGTCCCCCCTATCGCTGGGATTATGTAGCGGCCCAGGGCAGTATTGCGTCTCAGGGAGCGAGGAGTGGGATCAGGCCTGCACAAAGTGGGATGAAGGGCCGGAGCTGCTGGGAGCCGGGGACGGTCCGCTCCCTCTGCAACTCAGGCTGTCTGAGTAAATTCAACCAGGGTCAGTACAGCCACTGCTGACGCTACAGCACAGGAGCGTGGAGCTGTCACACTCCTTTCCATCTGCCCAAAAGAAAACCTTCCTCATCCCGCTATCCCTTCTACATCGTGTGTCTGAGAGGCAGCTGTCATTTCTTCATCCACCTTCCTCTGTCTCTCTCTGGGATCTGTCATCTGTCGCCATGGATCCTCAGATTTCTGCAGCCTCCTTCAACATTGCAACACTTCATGCTGTAAAAAATGCTCCTCACTGCATGCAGTCTCCTTCCCTCGTTTGCCTCATTCTCCTGTTCTGCTCTCCCTCAGTCTCATTTCCTCTCTCTTCTTTGCGCCTGCTCCACTTTACATTTGCATATGGATGAGTCGGAGTCTGCCAGGCCTAAGTGTTGTGTTGGCAGCCTGCATCTGTGTACGCTTCTAATGTGTTTAGAATTCATTGCATCATCACAGACTGTTTCAGGCGGTGTTTCCCAGGGTCCTAAAACCTGTCTTTGAGTGAGTGTGGTGACAGATTAACTTTAATCTGTTCTTATAATATATGAAGGTGTTGAGTAAAGGAAGTATAAACCACTGATTAATAGGACATTTGCACAATCCACTCTCAGGAAATACTGCCGATATAACATGTTGGAGGAGAGAGCACAGATCAATATTCTGTTACTGCTTACGACAGGTCAATAGCATCAAATACAGTGTGCTTCTTGCCATTCATTTATGATTATGTTTTAGGTTTGGACTAACTGAGAATATTCCTCCTCAGTGTTTCTGTCTTCCACCTCTCTCACTTCATTCATCCTTCTGTTGCCTATAGCAGAGTTGGACATTGTTGGTTTGAACAGCTGTGCTGTTGAGCCCTGGGCTCTCGCTCTCTCTTTACTTTGGCAGTTTAATTACTAAAATGAATTTGACTTATGTAGTGCAGGTTAATGTTATTTAGAGATGCTTCACAATTGGCTTTTGCACATGTTCTTTAGCATTAGCATTTAGATATAATGAAATTACGCAAAGAACATGAGTCAGAACTAATGCATCACGTCTCTGAACTACTCTAATCTAATAGTCTGAAATTCTCTAAAGACTAACTAGAACTTTCTTTTCATTGTCAGTGTCACCATAACGTACTTGAATAGATCATCAGAATCAGATGAATACTTTTGGTTAAAGTACTATTTTATTGGTATCATCCAGATCTTTACAGCCTCTGAAATAATGCTCATAGTTTGTGAGCTTGTTATTGTGATATTTTGAAGCACAAACTGCAGTACTGAAAATAAGAGGTGCTGATATGGAATATGGAAGACTACACATCAAGTATCTTGTTCTGCTGGTATGGAATGGAGTTTAACACTATATTTTAAATGTAAATTATTTCAGTGGTGCAGAACATGACTCTGAGTTCTTGATAGAATCTGTGTGGAATCAGAGTTCATCAGAGTTAAGTACTAAACAGTGATTCAAGGTCACTGTACACACATTGAATTGAAGAGCTTAGTGTTCCAACTAAACTTTAAAAAGGAACAAGCAAAACAGTTTTAAGAATGAGACATCCTAACATAGCTGAATACCCTCTGACAGGCACTTTTTGTTGACAGCTACATCATCCTCACTGTTATGAATGCAGTGCTCTGCTTTTGGGATGGAATTAGTATTTGATGGGAAAAACAGTAAACAGCCTTAAAACAAAAAACTGACCAAAAACAACAACTGTTATTAATTTTAATTAGAATGCCAGTAAATCAGACCTGAAATGTAAAAGGCACCAGTTAATTCTAATTCAACCACCAAGAGCACTGTTATATTACTAATAAAAATAGGATACGTTCAAAGATGAGATATTTTCTGCATCATTCCTTTATATATATATATATATATGTATATATATATATATATATATGTGTATGTATGTATAGGGATTTAGAC
>JAPTGZ010343497.1:0-11179 GCA_029814645.1 Fowleria isostigma | reverse complement strand
ACACACACACACACACACACACACACACACACACACACAGTGCATCCGCAAAGTATTCACAGCGCATCACTTTTTCCACAATTTTTTATGTTACAGCCTTATTCCAAAATTCCTTTTTTCCTCAAAATTCTACACACAACACCCCATAATGACAATGTGAGGAAAGTTTTTTTGGAAATTGTTGCAAATTTACTAAAAATGAAAAAACCTGAGAAATCACATGTACATAAGTATTCACAGCCTTTGCCGTGAAGCTCAAAATTGAGCTCAGGTGCATTCTGTTTCCACTGATCATCCTTGAGATGTTTCAGCAGCTTTATTGGAGTCCACCTGTGGTAAATTCAGTTGATTGGACATAATTTAAAGGCACACACCTGTCTATAGAAGGTCCCAGGGACAGTGCATGTCAAAACGCAAACCAAGCATGAAGAAAAAGGAATTGTCTGTAGACCTCTGAGACAGGATTGTCTTGAGGCACAAGGCTGGGGAAGGTTACAGCAACATTTCTGCTGCTTTGAAGGTTCCAATGAGCACAGTGGCCTCCATCATCCGTAAGTGGAAGACGTTTGGAACCACCAGGACTCTTCCTAGAGCTGGCCGGCCATCTAAGCTGAGTGACTGGGGGAGAAGGGCCTTAGTCAGGGAGGTGACCAATAACCCGATGGTCACTCTGTCAGAGCTCCAGTTTTCCTCTGTGGAGAGAGGAGAACCTTCCAGAAGGATAACCATCTCTGCAGCAATCCACCAATCAGGCCTGTATGGTAGAGTGGCCAGATGGAAGCCACTCCTTAGTAAAAGACACATGGCAGCCCACCTGGAGTTTGCCAAAAGGCACCTGAAGAACTCTCAGACCGTGAGAAACAAAATTCTCTGGTCTGATGAGATAAAAATGGAACTCTTTGGAGTGAATGCCAGGCGTTACGTTTGGAGAAAACCAGGCACCCCTCATCACCAGGCCAATACCATCACTACAGTTAAGCATGGTGGTGGCAGCATCATGCTATGGGGATATTTTTCAGCAGCAGGAACTGGAAGACTAGTCAGGATAGAGGGAAAGATGAATTGCAGTAATGTACAGAAACATCCTAGATGAAAACCTGCACCAGAGCGCTCTTGACCTCAGACTGGGGCGACAGTTCATCTTTCAGCAGGACAATGACCCAAGCACACATCCAAGATAAGAAAGGAGTGGCTTCAGAACAACTGGGTGAATGTCCTCGAGTGGCCCAGCCAGAGCCCAGACCTGAATCCAATTGAACATCTCTGGAGAGATCTGAAAATGGCTGTGCACCGACACTTCCCATCCAACCTGATGGAGCTTGAGAGGTACTGCAAAGAGGAATGGGCCAAACTCCCCAAAGATAGGTGTGCCAAGCTTGTGGCATCATATTCAAAATGACTTGAGGCTGTAATTGCTGCCAAAGATGCATCAACAAAGTATTGAGCAAACGCTGTGAATACTTATGTACATGTGATTTCTGTTTTTTTTATTTTTAATAAATCTGCAACAATTTAAAAAAAAAAAACTTTTTTCACATTGTCATTATGCGGTGTTGTGTGTAGAATTTTTGAGGAGAAAAATGAATTTAATTCATTTTGGAATAAGGCTTTAATAACATTAAAAAATGTGGAAAAAGTGAAGCGCTGTGAATACTTTCTGGATGCACTGTGTATGTACTGCAGCGAAAACCCCCCCGATAATCTAGACTGAAGGAAACACAAAGTTGTTATTTTAAGTATGTGTGCTGTATGTAAAACGAGACACCCTTCTGACCTGGCTGTTGGAAAAAAAATACTGAATGTTGATGAGTGGCAGCAGGGCGTGAAAGTTTCCCAGAGTGAACAAATAATCTCTAGTTTGTACAGCCAAATAGAAACAGTTACTGGTGTGGAATATAAAGTATAATATACATGCCAAATAAAACACCAAAACTTTTATCTGCAACAGATCATATTTACTGTCTCCCCTCCAAAAATTCACACATTTTGAAGGAACCAGAAATCCTGAGATTGTGGAGTCATGTTTTGCCATTGATTGCATTCATGTCTCATATTCACTCTGTATTGTTTAAAGTGTTAAAAGTAAATAATTCTGTTGTGGCATTTTTCAGAGATATGTGCTGAATTTATTCACAACCATGACCCGCAACATAACTTTGAATTTATGTGTCCACTAGAGGGAGTAGGGAGTCACTATGGTGGTCTCTGATGGTGATAAAAACTTCAAGAGGAGGTTGAGTAACAACTTATAGTCAAAGTCACAACATGATTAACAAAAACAGAGACACTGATATTAACAGTAGATGCAGCTCAAGTAAAAGAAAGTTAGATGATGAAATGGCAGTGTTTCTTCTACACATGTGAACATGAGACTTTTGACGGCATAAAAGTATGTGATATTATTATCTCTGCTAAATTGGCCTTTGCTCTGTGGTTCAGACTAAATTTTGACTGTTCTGACGTTGTTTAACCGATTACAAGCAGACCTAGCAGCTATTGACAAAGCAAACCATACAGGAAATGGGTGGGGATTTATGTATTTACTGTGGTCATTTTCTGTCTAAAACAGAGCTAAGCTAACAAAGCTATAATGTAAACTATCAGCTGATATAGCATGTGAAGATTATAAAATGAAGTGTTATTTTTACAAGCTGCGTTTGTGTTTGAGACAACACCATATTAGATGAACACAATGAGCTTCATACTTTATTCAGTGAATAATGCAGTCTGTCAATACTTTAATTCAGCATTAATTCATTAAAGGTTTTTGTAGCCATGAGTGCATTCAGGTATCTGACTTAATGTATACATAATAAACATATGAAAACAGTTATCTGATACATATATTGCTTATAATGATAGCTAATTTGCAACATCTGTCCACAGAAAAAACAGTCAGATAAATGGAAAATAAAAAAGGAGGTAATTAAGATAAATGAAATTGAGAATTATTACAGTGACAATTATATATCAAATATAATAATTGTAATTATTATTATTATTATAATACAACAAAATATTAATATAATATTAGATCATGATAAATGGTAATACATAATTATGTCACTGCAGTCAAAAACTAGACATGGGTACAGGTTTATGGCTGTAATAACCAAAATTTGATGCCTATTTTAAAAGTAACAAAGTTTGTATTAAAACATTAAATGATCATGTTGTGGGCTTTGTCCTTTCACAGAAAAATCTGAGCAAAAGCTATTTTACAGACTGAAACTTTATAGTGAAAATGTAATGCCAAGATCATTTAATGCCTATAAAGCAACATGTAATTCGACTTTTTGCTTGTTTTGGGGGCTGAAAAAAGGTTGTTATATCATTTTGTTTTAGTGAGTGAGAAGAAAATCTAAGGTCATGGGGCATATTATAAGCAATTCATTGAATACAACAAAGCCTTGCATTGCAGCATTAACAAGAATAATCTGTCTGAAGCTTTGGGCACCATGTGGTGTCACTGCAAAAGGTTATCTGTGAGATCATGGTGGGTGATGGAAGGCTCTGTGGACTCTGTCAAACAGCAAGCTGTGAATAGTGCCATAAATAAACACTGAATCTTTGTAAATGTGAAAAAAGGAGGCCTGACAGATGGCAAAGCAAACAAGACACAAAAGTCAGTAATTTTTAAAAAAAGTAGCTATATGGAAATATTTATCTCAATTAATCTTTTGAACAGTAAAAAAAAATCAGATCATATCTTTTAGCATGATTATAATTAGTTGGGCTCAAACGTGCTGAGTGTGATTAAAATATTCACACTGTGCTTGTCCTTGAAACAATTTAACAAATTTGCATAAATACAACTGAAAAGAAAAAAGTTCAAAACAAGGCTTGTTTACTGCAGCTGAACTTATTCTCATGATAGGATACAATTTAAGAAAAAACTATGACAACAATGCTCAAGCCAAGGCATTTAAATATGCACAGCTTGACGTGTTCAAGTTTGTGTTTCCTGCAGGAGTTTTGTCACATTGTCAAGAACTCATCCACAGCCGTCAAAAGAAAAATCTTCCTCCTTGGTTTGAATGAGCTGAACTGAGCACATGAACTCAACTGGACACAGACACATCAGACGCTTCAGAAAAATGTCAGAGCTGGACCATCATGGTCCGTCGCCTTGATAATCTGTGGATGTCAGTTTTTGTTGAGACAGAGAGGCTGTGATTAAACAATCCAGTGGCCGTAGGCTGTCCCTTCTGACTCTAAGGACTTGCTGTTTCAATTTTCATCAAAGTGACTCTGCAGGCACGGTGGAGTGCTGATCCCTGCCTGGCATTTTAGACCTGAGCTACTAAAAATGGGGCGATTCATGGACTAATTCTGCTTGTAGAAATGTCTGAGTCATTGGTTTCAGAGGGTCAAACACTGGCTGCAGGGCTGGGACATGAAGATACCAACATCAACATATAAGTGACCTTCCCAAACACAGCATCTGCTCTGAAAAAAATTACCCTCTGCCTTAAAAACTTAAAATGAAAATAATAATATTAAAATAAATAAAAACTTAAAAATGAAATGATTTCGTTGAAATTTAAAGAATGTAAAGATTCTGATGAAAGACAGGTAGTCATTCATATATTAATCCAACACACCAATCTACAAAATAATGAAATCATGCTAAACAACACCCAGTGAATGACAACAATGAGGCCAGCACAGGATGCGATGAATGAAATGGCCTGACAGAGAAAAAAAAAAAAAATGAATGGCTGTTCATTCACAGATGTGCTCTGTGCATATCTAATTTGTGAATGAAAAAACAAACAGGAATCATAGTTTGCAATCACATACTGACTTCATTGCATTTATTAATAAACCGTTTAAGTGCATCATGTGAAGTATAATACACGCATTTCTTGACATAAAAAAAATCTATATGCATAATCTGGTTAAATCTCACGCTCACATCCAGCTCATGGTTGATCTCTGAGCCTCCAGTTGGATAAATGTGTCTCCTGCACATGGAACTGTCAAGTGTACAGCTGTGGAGGGTGGGTGAGGGTAGAGTGAGCCCCTCAATAAGACAAGGATGAGGAGAGAGGAGGGGGGAGGGGGAGCTCTGAAGCGAGGTGTTTGTGCTGAAGCAGTGTGGGGGAGGGGGTGTCAGACTGTTTAGTCTGTTTGTGGTAAAACCATCACATCATGGTAATGTGTGTGGGCTTAATCCATACATGTGAACGTCTGAATGACCTACATTTATGCACTGGAATGCTGCAAAGTGATGCTGTGAAATGGGTTTTACTACTGTAATATGGGGTCAAACTGGCGTACTTGGCTGATATTAGCAATTGTGACAGTGCATCGGAAATTATGTCCAAAACAATCTGTGAAAATTGTAGTTTGTTAACCCTTTTAAGCTCATCTCAAGTGTATGTACGCTTCAACTAAAGACCTACTCAAAAGGATTCTTTTGTTGAGAAAAAAATGCTAAGAATGCATTAGCTATTACTAGGGTATAACACAAACCTGATCATCATTAAATATTCACAAATAAAGTTTTACAGATAAAATTTTTGGTTTGAATCTCACACCCACATACCCATTTTTTGTGCTGCATTTACTACAGACAAAGACAAATCTGGAAAGTTTGAAAACAAATAAAAATCATGAGCAGAATGGGAAGGAGCATCAAAGTGAAGGTGATAGTGAAAGTCAACTTTCATAATCCTTCAAAGATGTGGAAAATTGTTGATATGATGCCAATTATATGGAAATGGGATCAGGGATTGATCAATTGTCTGAGCTGAGATTAATATTGAATATTTGTCTTAAACGTCTTTGAAGTGCATTAAAGGACAATTTTTCAGAAATCCTAAATAAATAAATAATTTTTCTTCTAGTGTAAGATGTATAAATCTGTCATATAAATGTACATAAACCTACATATATGTGTACAAACACATATCTAAAGCATTTTCCAACCTGCACTCTTATTGTTTGCTTCCATATCATCTTATCGTATGTAATGTTTAGCACTTTTTATCTCTGAAGTAGATTATTTCCAAATAAAACTGCAGACTAGACCCATTATAAAAATGTGAATACTGATAATTGGTCAATTCCTACTCTGAATATCTTAACCACAGCAAAACACAGATTAAGACGGTCTGGGCCGACTGGTGCTGGTCTGCGCCAGCCTGGTTCTTGGCTGTTCCAAGACCAGCCTGGCTCTTATGGCTGACCCGGTTTGTTTGTGGCCAGAACCGTGGAGCCGCCTCCCATTGCAGATCAGGTTATTTATCCTTCTAGTAAATTCTCGACTCAAGACATTTCTTCCTGTAGGCCTTTTCTGGCTGATTTTGCCTTGTTTTATCTATTTTTAACTCTTTCCCGATCTTGTTTTGATCACAACAGTTGGTTTTTTATTTCTTATCACTTAACTTCCTTTTAATCTCAATGTGTTTTGTTCCTTTTTAGTGTGTTCTTAGTGTGTTCTGATTGTCTTAAATTATTTTAATGGTTTTTAGTGTTTGTTCAGCACTTTAGCGAACAATGTGTTGTGTTGTTAAAATGTGTTTTATATAGTGCCTATAAAGAACTATTTGTCCCCCTTCAGTGATCTAATTTTATTGCATTTATAAATCCAATCATATTCAACTAGTGCGTTGACCCATGTGGATCCATGAGTTCTAGATGTGGTAGCTTTTAAGCCGTTGTGTATTCATGCATGCTATACCAGTAGTCAGTGGCAAGGCATTCTGGGTATAGTAGATTGATTGTAAGGCATGTATCCCATAATTACTAATCATCTCTCAAATTATTGGCCCTATCAACTCGTTGTTTTTGCTAGTCTGTTCCTTGACCATAAATACATGAGTGTGCCAAACTACAGCAGTCATCTCTTTCCAGCTTTTATGTGGATCCCGAGACATACAAACATACATACATGCAGCGCACAGAATGGTCTGTTACTGTGTTGTGGTGGTGGGGGTCACAGTAAGAACCAGATCGACCTTGTTGGTGTATGATTACAGTCGGACCCAGCTCTCCCGTCATGTCCTGGTGGTTCTGTGAATGGTGAATGTGACTCATCCGCAGGCCTCCTGTAACCCTAGTGTGCCTTTAAACACAACCAATAACTTGAAAAGTATTGGTCGTATCAATAAGTTGTTGTTGCCCATCTGATCCTTGACCCAAAATACGCAAGTATTACAAAAGAAAAGGCTTGCTCTCTCTAGTTTTTTTAATTATAAAGTAGACACACACATGCATGCACGCAAAGGCCACTTGGCTTTTATAATTTAGATTTTTATTTTATGTAAAAGACCAACACAAAGTGGCACACAATTGTGAAGCAGACGGAAAATGATGCAGGATTTTAAAATTTTTTTGCAAATAAAAAACTGAAAATCATGGTGTACAAAAATATTCAGCCCCCTTTTCTGTTAAGGCAATCAATTAAGTCCCTCAGAAGTTGCTTGATGATTGCTGGGTGATCAGATGTTGAGCTAATGATTAACTTTGTGTAATCTCATCTCATTATACATACAGTTTACAGTATAATGGTATAATTTCAAACCACTGTAAGAGCCTTCTATTGGATAATTACAGCAGAGATTAATGTTTCAGCTGGAAACACGTTATTTAATCCTAACAGATGCAGTGAGTAACTTTCATTTCTTAAACTATGATTGACTGTGGATCAATGAAAAAGGTCATGTGATCTGATGAGTAAAGATTAATGTGCCCATCACCCTGTTCCAGAGTGATGGGTGAGAAGACAGGCAGATGGAGTGATGATCATTAGAGCTGCACGATATTGGAAAAAATCTGACATCGGGACTTTTTTTAATCCTGCAATATAATTGCTATTTTCTCCTTTGTTTTCTGTGATGTTCTTCTTTGTTTTCTCAGTTTTTCTTCTTTTTCTCAGATTTCCTTAGTTTTCTGTGATTTTCTTTTTTGTTTTTGGTGATTGTCTTCTTTGTTTTCTCTGATTTTCTTGGTTTTTGGTGATTTTCTTCTTTGTTTTAGGTGATTTCTTTTTCTTGTTTTTGGTGATTTTCTTTGTTTTCAGTGATTTTCTTTTTTGTTTTTGGTGATTTTCTTTGTTTTCTGTGATTTTCTTGGTTTTCAGGGATTTTCTTCTTTGTTTTAAGTGATTTTCTTTTTTTGTTTTAGTGATATTCTTTGTTTTCTCTGATTTTCTTAGTTTTTGGTGATTTTCTTCATTGTTTTAGGTAGTTTTCTATTTTGTTTGTGGTGATTTTCTTCATTTTCTGTTATTTTCGTCTTCGTTTTTTGGATTTTTTCCTGTTCATTGCTCATTGTTTTATGTTATTACCAGCAACTGTGTGTCAGGTATCCTTGAATTTAGATGAGAACATTTTGAGTTCATTTACCTCCTTCATTACAGGATTTGCGATGTGACTATTGCATACACACACATTGCAATGATGATGCTGAAACGATATATTGTGCAGCTCTACCCATCATTCCTTGTGCCTACAGTACAAGCCTGTGGGGGCAGTGGTATGATCTGGGGTTGCTTCAGTTGGTCCGCTCTAGGTTCAACAACTGCATGTGTCCATAAAATGAGGCCAGCTGATCCTGAATATACTGAAGGACCAGATCTGAACAGCATTGGGTTTTTTTTCTTCATATTCCAAGATGACATGACCAGGATTCATCAGGATGAAATTGTAAGAATGAGACATCATTTTCACACGTGCATTGGACACCATAGAGTCCAGACATGAACTCTTTGAGACTGTCTGGGACTATCCATCATCCATACAAGAAAGTGGCAACGAATTCATTCAACAACAAAGTATATGAATAAATTAATGTGATGTATAAACAATTCCATGACAAATGCATCTTGTAATCAAAGTTTAAAGCCGTCCATATTCTGTGCGTTCCTTTTATTGCAGGGATGTCAAACTGCTTTTAGTTCAGGGGCCACATACAGGCTAATATGATCTAATACGATCGTGGGTCAGACCAGTAAAATAATATAAATAATAAGATAAGAACTGATAATTAATGTCAACTCCAAAGTTTTATCTATATTTTGAGTGAAAAAAGTAAAATTCTGTCATGAAACCTTTTACATCAATGAACTGTACTTGAACATAGCATGAACAAATATGAACATCCTGAAAATTCTTACAAAAAATATGTGTAATTTTACCACAATATTTTGCTTTAGTTTATAATTTATACATATCTCAACTTACAGATCACACATATGGATGTACAAATTCAGAAAACATTTAGTAACAGGCAAAATATTGTTAAAATTCCACTTTTTTAACAACTCTTCAGGTTGTTCATATTCAAATTATTCACATTTTTTGTTAAATTCTAGTCTGGAAATGTAAAAAAATTTTGTAATAATTAAAATTTTTTACACTAAAACAAAGAGCTTTTTTCCATTATATATAGGTTATTATGATAATATTTTACTGGTGTGATCCACTTTAGACTGAAGTGACCAAAAATTATTTTAACATCCTTGATTGTTAATATTTTCAGTGTAATTTTTACATTGCACTTCACAAATTCATTGCAGGGGCCGGACTAGATCCTTTGGCGGGCCAGTTTTGGCCCCCGGGCCGCATGTTTGACACCTGTGTTTTATTGGGTGGGCAGCACACTTTGTCTTGTTTTAACCCTTTCATGCATGACATCCACATTTTTGGACACATAGTTTAAGTTAATTTTCCAAAGGGTTATAAAGGCAATATTCTCCAAACCACAAGGGGGCAGTCTTTAAAGACCCTAAACAATACAATGAAAAGATAATATTAGAATTTGGACTGCTCTGTGATCTCATAAAGTTAACCTCTTAAGACCCAGCTACGGGTTTTCTGCCCATATTTGTGGACAACTTTATACACACACAAAAAAAAAAAAGACAAAAACAACTGTCCACCATTCTATAAAATATTTTAATATGCATCTGAAAAAACTTTTGTATCATGAAGTTTCCAATATAGGCAATTATTTTATTAAAAAAACAAAAGCCAAAACTTGCACTTTCCTGAGTCTAACAAATTTAAATATCTTCTTAATAAAATCATATTTAAAAATAAAATATAATTCAAAATGCATTTCAACTTTAGCCTAATTTTGAGTAATAAAATCAATCTAATAAAAATCCAGATACTTTTTTTTTTTTTCATAATTCATGCATGAAAGGGTTAATCAGTCCAGACCATCAAACATACAGTCAGTGTCTGTCATTAGACAAAGAACACAATGTGAAAGTGACCCAGGATTGGACGCCAACTTGGTGTCCAACTGCCACCAAGTTCTCCATACATATAGCAGTACATTACACATTACATTTTCCTGGTGTTGTGACTCATTTTTGGGTCTCAGTAATTTGAAGTCACAGAGCCAATGTAGAGTTTTAGACTTGATTATCTCTTTCAGTAGACAGTATAAGGTTACTGTCTAGTTTTTCCGCCCGTTAATCCTGTTCCAATTCTGTTTATTCCACTCACATTGTAAATGATTTTTAATTGACTTATTTTCTATGCTGTCAGAGAGCTAAAATTTCCTTTTATTCACAGCCTTATCACGACTGTAAATCTATGATCACCATTGCAGCTGGTTAAATACTTGACTTAGTACTTGTTACACAAATATCAGTTTGTATTTGTACTTGAAATGTTCATTTCCTTTGACTACTAACTCCCAAATCTTTATTTAGAACATATTTTTTCTGACAATATTATTTTTACTTACTACAATTACCATTATGTCAATAATTACATCTTTTTGATCACGTGACTTCATCTCTTTTAATAGATGTTATTTGCACTTTTTTTTCTCTCTATTCTGTTCTCAGGTGTTTTTATTGCATTCAGTTATTCAAATGGTAAAATTGGATAGCTGTGATTCACAAAATTTTTGTGATAGAAAAATCACATTTTCTTTATGACTACAGCAAGATAACTTTTAACATTTTTAGGCACCTTGGACGACATATATGGCTTTAGAAAATATGACTTTGAACATAGAAGATGGAACTAACCCTCCTCCCTCAATGTTTTCACCTGCTATTGTTTTGTTCACAATTATGTTTAATTCATGCCTAACCAAATATTATATGCACATGTGTACTGTTAATCTCCATCTCTATTTACTTCTTTACTTAACATTCACTTTATTCTATTAATTTATTTAATTATTTATTTTGTATTTTTTCAATATATCT
>JAPTGZ010343492.1:0-11179 GCA_029814645.1 Fowleria isostigma | reverse complement strand
ACTTTCTAGAAAGTGGACATTTTTGTCCACTTGAAGGGTCATGGATGGGATAAAAGTGCATTACAGGTCAAATCATGCTGAAACTTGAGATCCTCAAATTTAACCCCAAATTACCCCGCTCACCAGAAATCTCCCCCTGTGACCTTTTACTGGACACTTTTACACTTTTTACAAAATCGACAAAAATGTCCACTTGAAGAGTCATGGGTGAAACTTTTCTGAGGGGGAACTCAAGGGTTAAACAGTGACACAATGGAGCATTTTTACGATTTCCACTCTGGAAGGTTTTTGTGTTTTCAACCCTTCAAAAACACCGGTGCCGTCTAAACAAAAGCCACATCTGATCAAAATATTTTGTCATTTTCACCCATGCGCGTATGTTGTGTAAACTGGGCCTTAGAGTAGATAAACCTGAGTAATGGTTTGTTGAATGGTTTGGACCAATTCCCCAAATTAAAGGCATGAAGTAAACTTAAAAAAAAAAAAAAAAAAAAAAAAGAGGGGAAACAAAAATTATCTGAGGCTTAAGTTTTAATGGGAATATGGTCAGATGAAGCAGCAGGATGTGAATGTAAACACCTAAAATACCATTTAATTAATTTTCTGAGGAGGCGAGACTGAGATATTATTAAATATTCTATTATACAGATGCAGCAAAACTAATCTGTCATTATATTTTCTGCATCCTCTACCACACATACAGGTCAAACACATGCTCAGACGCAGCTTACACCGACTCGACACCAGGGGTCTCATACTCATGTTAGTTCAGGGGCCACATTCAGCCAAATTTGATCTGCAGCGGGACAGACCAGGAAAATAATAACATAATGATATATAAATAAGGTCAACTCCAAACTTTCCTCTATGTTTTAGAGTTTTAAAAAACGTAACATTACATCATGATAATGTTCACATGATCTATCAACTGTCATTTAAGGTGAGACACCCCAGGTGAATAGGGGAAAAAAAATTATTTAACAGATATACCATGAAACTTTCCTATTTGATTGGTTACAGTGACTTTTTTTTTGTATTACAAGTTTTATGAAATATTATCTTTAAATATGCAAATGAGTAATTATGTCATTAAATATGTGCACATTTCATAACATTCCAGTACAGGATGAAGCCAGATTCAAAATTCTTATTTTTTTTTTTTTAATTTTGTAACTTATTTGAGTCAGAAGTTTTTACAGAGGGAACTTTTGATATCTCTTTTAATCACTCCACAAATCAGAAAATACAGTCAACAGTCATTAAAAAAAAAAAAACTTCACCATGTTTTTAGGAATAAAATTGTTTATAAATCAAGCTATGAATAATATATAAACAAACCCCTCAGTAAAAGCCTTTAGAAAATAGACAGGATTAAAACTATGAAGTTTGGTGGATGTGAGTGCTACTGAAGTGGAGATTTGTGGCTCAGAGTGATGAGAAAATGGGTGAATAGTAGCCAGAGATTTTATCATTAGCATTAAACTCCTCATTTGAACATTCACAATTAGTTCCTGATAGAGAGGAAATGCTCGTATTTGGGTTACATAGCGTTGTGCAGGAGAGTCAGAGCTTTCCAACAATATTTTGAGAATAGTCATAATATATAGAGAAAAAATTCATTAACAAAAATAATGTTGGATTTTTTCTGAGATTAAAGTTGTAATATTTTGAGAATAAAGTCAAAATATAATGAGAATAAAGACGTAGTTTTCAAAAAACTCTAAAAAATAATGTACTTTTATGAGATTCAAGTCAAAAAGTCTGACATTTATTTTATAAAGTTTTGGAAAGTGTTTATTTTGTAGACCTAGATGACGATGTGACGGGTGCATTATCTGGTTGGTCCAGTTCAACAGAAGTGAAGTTGCTGCTTTGCTCATTACATTCGCTGTAACTGGAAACTGTCAAATTTATTTTCAAAATATTACGACTTTAATCTCAGAAAAATATGACATTATTTTTGTTAAATAATGAGTTTTTCTTTTTAAACTATGACTTTATTCTCATTATATTATGAGTATATTAAAATATTATGACTTTAATCTAAAAAAATATGACATTATTTTCATTAAATGACTTTTATAAAACTACCACATTATTCTCATTATATTATGACTTTATTCTCTAAATATTATGACTTTAATCAGAGAAAAATACATTATTTTTGTTAAATAATGAGTTTTTTTTAAACCTACCACTTTATTTTCATTACATTATGACGTTATTCTTAAAATATTACGACTTTATTCCAATAGTGCCAAGTGATTTTAGTTTCTTATGTGGCCCTGATGCGCCGCCGTAGATTGGTGAATCATGGAAGTAGGCACATTGTGAGTACTCTGAGTTTCTTTAAAGTGTCATATTGCCGTGACACTGGCGCAGAAGTATGTTGAAACCCAGACACGAAGCCTCATTCAGCGAAAAAAGCCCGGCACTCTCAGCAGCAACAACAACATACGAACATATCTTTCCACTTACTGCACCGGCCTGTTCACTGTCAGGAAAATACTAGAACTGGGACGGGAAAGAGGCTGTGAAGTGGCAATTCAATCAAGAGACTGTTCACTGTGGTACATGATATGGCAGCTTATTAAGCATGAGCTCTGTGTGACCGAAGCCACTCCACAGATTGCCTTGTGGGGCTCTAATCACTTGTATGCAGCAGCAGCAGCGGTAGTACGGACAGGAGTGAATGAGCGCCGCGGACGGACTGACGGAGCCTTTGTGTCTGCGTGAATGACTGAGTGATTAGGAGGAACGTGTGGACCACTCCCATCTCGGCGGTCACTGTCTCCCTCCTCCGGCTGTCCTGCCTCACGTCTGTTCAACCCCGAGGTGTGGATGGGTGTTCTGATGTCAGCGGGTGGAAATGTTCTCTATCCGCTGTGAATTACATCAGTCCTCCTTAAATGTCATCATGTGTTATATAGAAATCAAAGTTTGGTGAGAAGAGGGAAGACGCAACGTGTAGGAAATGCACAGTGAATCTGGAAAAAGAAAGTATTAACCCTTTAATTACTACTATTTAACTATTTAGTTTTCTTTGCATTTCTTATTCCCTTTGGTGAGTAATATATATATATATATATTTTTTTTTACCATACTTACTAATATTACTCAAAAAGTCTCAAGCATGACTTTTTTCCACATATTCATAATGTACTACCACTAAATGTGCAATATTTGGAGCAATAGATGATCAGAGGTTTAGATTTGATTATAGATAATTCATTATTTCATATTGGTTTAATTTTTCTATATAAAGATACAAATCAACCATTTGGTTAAACATGTTTAAAAAAAAACAACTTTTTCACATCTAATTGAAGTTTTTTTGTAGTATCAAATAATATAATTATGTCCAGGAAGGCCCCTTATACTACGATAGGACAAAAAAGTATTCATATTTTCACCAAAAACAGTCCAAATGTCATTTTTTTCTTCATCTTTCTCAGTTCAATTAGGTTCAGATAAGTTAGGTACTCCACTTATTGAAATACAAGGATTTAAAATGGGATAAAACATATGATCCAGCAAGAAGTTAAAGGGTTAATTGTTACTAAAAAAAAGTTTTAGACAACCACTTTTCTCATTTTTTTGAGTAAACTCAACTTATCCGGGCTTACAGTGTAAAGTGCAACTTAGTTTTAGTTTATTTATTTATTTTTTTTTTTAATAAAATGCAATATAATCAAGAAGAAGAATCTTTATTGGTCAGTTTACACATATTTTTCCTCTGCATTTAACCCATCCTAGATTGTATATTACACACACACACACACACACACACACATACTGCTAAGGAGCAGTGGGCAGCTGGGTCAGGTGCCAGAGGAGCAAAATGGGGGGGGTTAAGTGCCTTGCTCAAGGGCACATCAGCCAACATTTTTCTGCCAGTCTGGGGAATCGAACTGGTGACCCTTCAGTCCCTAGCCAACTCTCCAGCCGACTGCTTAGCCATTTCAGCTATGGCTGCCCCAAGATATGAGAGTAAAAAATTCATTAAAAAATAATTACTCATCATTTTTCTTTTGATAAAAAATGAAAACGGGTCCCATAGACCCAAACATCATACAAGGTTTAACCACGTAACTTTCCTCCATATGTGGAAGGATGAAATTTTTGCCTCCAGTGTTACTGCATAAATCAATAACCTTCTCATTCAAGAAAACTTCCCCACAATCTCTTCAAACTCTCAGTATGTAACAAAACACAAATACTCACTTATACTAGGATATGCAAAAAACATATTCACATCTTTTATATTTTCTACCTTTATGAATTGAGTATAATTATTTTATAATGAAATTATGTATTTGATTGATTAATTGTATGTGTGTGTTGCTCCCACTGTTGTACAACAATTGCCTCATTGGGGAAAAATAAAGTGATTGATTGACTGACTGGTTGGTTGAGTGATTGATATTTTGACCAAAAACAGTCCAGCTGTCTTTAGTGATTTTCATCTTTCTCGGTTCAATTAGATTCAGATAAGTTAGGTAATCCACTTACTGAAATATAGAGACTCAAAACAGGATAAAACATATGGTCCAGCAAGAAGTTCAAGGGTTAAGAGACATTTTTACAAGTGACTAGTCATATGCTACATATTTGTAGACTTGTTACTGGCACAGATTACTTAAAATCTTTCCAATTATGTTGTAAATATAAAAAATCTGTATTTTTATTCAGTGTAAGTCATGTTTCATTCGGTTTCATGTCATGGGTGTTGTATCTCCTCTACTAATGTTAACACAGGGGTCTCAAACTCCTTCTGGTTCAGATTCCACATTTAGCCCAATTTGATCTCAAGCAGGATGAACCAGTAAAATAAAGACATGATAACCTATAAATAATGACAACTCTGTCGTGCTGTTCTATGTCGGCGTATAAGGGCCACATAAGAAAAACAAATTGCTTGTCACTACGAGAATAAAGTCATAATATTTTGAGAATATAGTCATAATATTACGAGAATAAAGTCATAGTTCTAACAAACCCATAATATTTGGAGAATACAGTTGTAATATTACGAGTAAAGTCATAATATTATCAGAAGAAAGTCATAATATTTTGTCAATAAAATCATAATATTTCGAGAATAAAGTCATAATATTATGAGAATACAGTTGTAATATTTTGAGAATAAAGTCATAGTTTTAAAAACTCAAAAATAATGTACTTTTATGAGTCGTGATATTTTGAAATTAATTTGACGGTTAGAGTTTCCTGTTACAGCAAACGCAACAAGAAAGCAGCAACTTCACTTCTGTTGAACTGGACCAAACAGGTTACTTTATTCTCATAATATTACTACTTTATTATCATAATATTACGACTTTATTATCGTAATATTATGACTTTATTATCAAAATATTATGACTTTATTCTCAAAATATTACTTTATTCCCGTAATATTACAACTTTATTCTCGTAATATTATGACTTTACTCTCAAAATATTAAGACTTTATTCTCGTAGTGACAAGATCATTTGTTTTTCTTATACGTCCCTAATACGTCATCGTACCGTCCTAACAATGGTCATGTTTATTTTCATATTCACCACATGTACATTTTCAATTTAACACTGAAAACCAAAAATAGTTGCTAAAATTCCTATACATGCTTCCCCACCACTGCCTGTCTCCTGTACATTCTATGCACTTCCTTAGGTATTGCTTCCTTAATAAGGTTTTAAATTAAAGGTTACATTCCTTTATTATCCCCGTAGGGAAATTTGGTGTCTGCATTTTACCGTCCTTATACACACACACACACACAGTACCTAGCATTAGCATTTGCAATTAGCATCAGCACATAGCATTACGTTCCATTACGTTCCATTAGGAGCAGAGAGCTGCCATGGACGGCGCTGGGAGACCAACTCCAGATCTTCATCAGTACTGGGGTCAAAGGGCACCGGCAGGAGAATTAACCTACATGGACCTGTTTTTAATGACAGGGGAAACCTGAAGAAACCTGCCAGACGTGGAGAAAACACATCTGAACAAAGAGTGTCACTGGTATGGAACTGAATACCATTAACCTCTTGAGACCCAGGAAAGTGAACATTTGAGTTTTTTTTACATTAAACAATTGTTCTGATTGAAAACTGTACAATGGAACAGTTTAAACACGTATATTTGTCTAAATTATTTTTATGTATTTATTTATTTTTTAATGGGATATCCTTTGCAATGGACAACATTTTTGAAGTAAAATTGTCAAACTTTTGTCCCCTACAGAGGACAAAAATGCATTGCTGGGTCTCAGGAGGATATATAACAACCCTCCGCCATCATCCGTGTTCAATATCACACCAATGGTACGAGTTAAATAAACTAACTTGCAATCACCAAAATGACACCAAAAAGTCTGACTGGTCACATGCTTTGACCATGTATCTAGGACTCCATCTGATGGGTCAACTCTCCATATACTGAGGAGGGGATATATTTAAGGCTTTTATTATGAAAGGTAGGAAAAGCTTGTTTTATATGGAGAGGCAGATTGGAAATGGAAAATTTATTTAAAAATACAGATCAAACAGAAAGTCATCTCGGAAAATAGCTAGATTGTATTGTAACATGCATTCTGTTTGTGTTAATATTTGTTGTGTTTTTCTTTGACCACCTTCCTTTTTGGTCTCATTCTTTTTTTATTTTCTTTCTGAACTCTTTTCAGATGTCTGACGCAAAATGTTCAAACGAAATGACTGAAATGAAAAAGTCTCAGTTGGTGCTTATCTGCCGCTCCAGGCTGTGCACAGTCACACACTCACACGTCTCATTAATCCCGGTGACAGGACCGAACATGTCCAAACGCTGTCCTGACAAAAGTCCAGCAAGTGTCCGTCCTGTCAGTGATTCATCATAACAGTCACTGTCACCGCCGCCTCCGGACTCGTCCACTACATGGCTTTAATCATGTCATTTACACGATAACGGTCAGACTGGACCTGTGTGTGTGTGGTCCTGTCTACAGCCGGTGAACGGACCAACAGAGGGCAGTGTGTTTTCACCCAAAAGTTTGTGTCCAACGTCCCACTGGACTTTTGTTTCAGAGCAGGAGGACAGTGTCGACACTTTGTTAATCTAAAATCTGCTTTCATCAGGGTTCACATGAGGCCAAAGGCACACATGAATAATTCAGGTCCAGTCTTTAAAGCGTAAAGACGGTCCTGTCTGCGGTCAGGTGGTCCGACACGGCCGTATACTCCACTTTAACGCCACAAACTGAACTGAAACCTGCTGTTCTTTTACGTTCCATCTGCTCCTGGTGTCGACCCCCTGACCCGTAGACCACCATAACCTCACCGACTGCGTGTGATGCGTCAGACTGCACAGGACTCATTTTACAGGTTTTCTCATTTGCTTCGGTCCATTTCTCAGATCAGAATTGAAATTCTCTAAAATACTTGTTCAATCTTCACATCATTATGTCCCTTGTTCACATCCGAAAAACCGTTTCTCATATCTGTTGATTTAGCAGGAAACTGATCACTAGAAAAATGGGAGACTGACAAATGACCCACATTAGAAAACTTGATAGAACTGGTTAATAAAAATTCCCTGATGGAGAAACTTACATCCGTACTGAGATTTTAAAAAATGACAAATTTGAAGAATTCTGGAAATCATGGACCGACTTTATGAATGTAAAAATGAACAAAACATCACTGTTTTTTAGCTTACTATATCACTGTTATTTTTATATGTATATATATATATTTTTTTTTAAATTATTTATAATGGCGTATTAGGGCCATATAAGAAAATAACATCACTTGCCACTATGAGAATAAAGTCGTAATATAATGAGAATGAAGTCATAGTTTTAAAAAACTCATTATTTAATTAAATTAATGTTGTGCTTTTATGAGATTAAAATTGTAATATTTTGAGAATAGTCATAATATAACAAGAAAAAACATTTAACAAAAATAATGTACTTTTCTGAGATTTAAGTTGTAATGTTTTGAGAATAAAGTCACTGTATAATGAGAATAAAGTCATTCTTTTATGAGAGGATAACGTCCCAGCAATATGGTTTGCTTGTGGTGATCACTATGACCGGAAACTCAGTCAAATTTATTTGGATAATTATTTTAATCTCAAAAGTAAATAATTTTCATTAAATAATCTTTTTTTTTTGAAAACTACGACTTTATTCTCACTATATTGTGACTTTATTCTGAAAATATTACAACTAATTTCAAAAAAGTAGATTATTTTTGTTAAATAATGAGGTTTTTGAAACTACGACTTTATTTACAATATATTATGACGTTATTTTCAAAATATTACAACTTTATTCTCATAGCAACAAGCGACTTTATTTTCTCCCTAATACGCCATTGTAAAACTAGTAATTTATTTTCCTGAAATAATCTACTTCAGATATTAAATGCGCTAAATTTGACATATTTTAATCAGATTAATTGGAAAACAAATGACAAAAGTACTGGTTTGCTGATGTATTCAAGATATTGGATGAAGTATTAATACACATGTATGTTGGTTTATGTACATTCATCCATTAGATTTATACATGTTCACTGATAGAACCTGTTAGGTGAATGTATTGTCAAGTACAGACAGTGTTTGGAAGTAGCTCTGACACTAACATTTTTCTGGAGTTAAACCCATTCTCTCGTTAATTGTCAAATTTCACATTTTGACCCAAGACTGTATCTGTGAAACTTCAGCCAACCAGCATTTAGGACTTGATTTGTCTTTATCAGTGACTCAGACGTAGTAAAATGTCACTATTTTTTATTGTGGAAGTGTTTGATTGTAGACCAGAGTTAATTGAGGAAAACAGTGACAGGGAGGCTGCTTTTACTAAACGACTGTTTGAAAAGGTGTCGTCGACTGATGTTGAGCTTGACGTTGAGAGTCAAAAACTGGTGGCTGTTAATTACCAATCTGCTAATTATAAACCCTAATGTAAAACACTGCGTCAGATGCACTTTAAAATGCATGTTGAGAGACACCCCTGCTGGGTTTATTAAATTATCACTGCCAGTTAAGATGTAAACCTTCAGCGAAGCGTGAAAATCAAATCAACGGGAACAGTAATGCAGGCTGGGGTAAGGCGGCATCGAGGTGGCAGTCACTCAGACGGCATGAAACCTTAACATACGCCGTCCTACTGATGAATTCTACTGGATGTACAGCTAAATATTCACACAATTAACCCATAAAGACCCAAACAGCCACTGGCGGCCAAAACCATCAATCTAAAATGTTTAATCACTTCTGAATCAATACACGTCAATAATTTGTGTAAAATACAGTTATTCATCTTTTCATGGTCATCAGATATGACCCATTTGGACGCTCAGAGGCTCTGTGGTTACCATAGAAACACCGTCATCTTCTACAACATTGATTCACCAATAAAACTCAAGGAGTTGAATCAATGACAGTGGATAAAATGAACAAAAATTAAGGGGGGAAAATGTACAAAATTATAGGTAATGTGAAAAAATAGGCAAAAAATTTAGTAAAACAAGATAAAAAAAAAATGGAATAAGCATCAGAATGAACAAAAACAGTCAAAGTAATCAATAAAAGGAATAAAAACAAATAATAAATCAACAAAATTGTAAATAATGTTAAAAAATAAGCTACAAACAGAACAAATAAATAATGAAAAAGGCAAGAAGATGTTGAAAAATAAACAAATTAATCAAAGCAATAAATAAAAATGAAGGGAAAATTAATAAAATAGCCAACGAAATAAACCAGTACAGCCAAAGTAATCAATAAAATGAATAAAACAATTGAAATGTATTTCAGAATGTTGGATCAGAGGAACTTTTTTCTTTTTTTAAATAATTGAATTCAGATTAGTTAGAATAGTTTTTAAATTCAACGATTCCAAAAATTTTTCATCTATATAAAATTAAAATTACAAAACACAAGTCTTCAAAAAAAAAAAAAAACCACACCCAAAAAACGCAATAAATGGAACTTTTTAATTTAATGTTTTTTTCACAATCTGGACAAAGTAACTTATCTGTAAAGATAAGATAACATGCTGGGTTATACTCCAAAAATACAATTCAAAAAGTCCCAAATTTTTATCATACATTACAATTTCATAGATTTATTATAATAAATTCACCATTGATAAGCTAAGCTAAGCTACACGAAGCTAAGCTAAGATATTCCTTTATTTGTCGCACACGGGGGAAATTCCAGGTTTACAACAGCAAGAGTATAGTACAAAGCACACAAAGGCAAAATTCAAAAATGAAGACAAATCAAAATCTATAAATACTATTTACAGTTGTGTACATGTTGATAGAGGATAGGGGAGATGAGATGTTCATACGTACACCTATACACACATATTTACACACATAATTATAAATAGACATGTACATATGCTTATTGCAGAGAATATACTCACTTTTGTCTATATTCGTGATGCCATCATAAGGTACTGTACATCTTCCACAAAATAACACAGTGAAAATGTAAGTAGATTTAGTTTCCACCCACTGCTGTGATACAAACATTATTATAAGACTGTAATTGGATCCAGAAAATGACAACAGGAGGTCCATAATATGTGTCCTTTTATTGCACTGTGCATGTTTGTGCCTCCATCTGAACATGGATTATACCAAAATGACAGTTAATAAGAGCACAGAGATCAGGAATTAAACCAAACAGAGGTGCCACCACGACACAGAACTGTCAAAACTCAATGAAGCCGCGTTATTGTCCCAGTGACGGAGCGCCATGAGGGTGAGAATGGAAAACACACACATCAGCAAACAGCATGGCTTCACGGTTTAGAGGAGGTGTGAGGACACAATCCTCATGATGACGCTAATGTTGTTGATTCAATCATTCACGTCTTCAAACTATCAACTACAGAGGGACGTCATGAACCAGAACACACCAAACAAAACCACAGTCAACAACAATCAATCAATGCTACATATGCACAGACTGGAACACTCACTGAAGACAGGAGAAAGCTTGGTTTTATACACACATCTCTATTAGGTTTTCTTCAAAATAAAACTCACACATTTGGTCAAAGTTACACTGTCTCATAACCAGTGTTGAGAGAAAAGAGTTATAAAAGTAATGGATTACACCAGTGGTTTTCAATTTTTTTCTGTCGGTCCCCCTTTAGAGTCCAAAATCTCCAGCCCC
>JAPTGZ010343480.1:0-11180 GCA_029814645.1 Fowleria isostigma | reverse complement strand
TAGAATATTTACAGACACAACTATCGATGAACTATGTGCAGGCTGAATGTTATTGTTTACATCTGGTAATCCCACGCATGCGCATTAAGCTGGAGGACAAAAGCAGCGCTCCCGTCAACACATAACTTTGTAAAACCGCTGTCGTCATTTTTGTAGAAACATCTGCTCAAAACGTCAAATAAAATAGATAAGTATGAATAGTTTAGATCACCTTTGTGCTGATGATCGCGAAAGGTACACCACAAAGCTAACTGTACTTAACGAAAAGCTTCCAGACCCGTTTCAAATAGCTGACGAACTATGGGATGACAGTCGGCAGAAATGTCCTCCGGTTCCGTATGGGGACATCTAGAATGACCTTATCAACACGCCAGGGGTTTACACAGCAGAGAAATGAAGAAATACACGTAGTATAATGATCAGCAATTTAATAATGTTCATCGTGTTTAGGTTTTTTAAGACGGGCATGGAGTCCGCTAGTAGTAGCAGTAGCAGTGGGTTTGCACAATGACCATGAAAAACTGTCAAACGTTTTCATACGATTATTTATGCTAGGTGACCATTTATAATTACCTCCAATAAAGTGAGCAGAGCAAATTCTATCATGAGACTTGGATTCCCAAGGTTTGGATAGGTCCTCCAGTTGCATTCTCCGCATAGCTCTTAACCATAGCTTTGGCCGTATGTCATCAGCTGGAAACCTGTGAAACTTAACGTTGCTGTCCTTCTTCTGTCTGCTAGTGCATCCCACAGCGCTACGAGTGTTAACCATATTGATGGATTTTCAGATTGTTGATATATTATGGCTGTATTTAAATTTAGCGCGGTCTGTTTACAACTTTGTGGCTAAAACCACTGCAGGACACTGGAGGGACGAGGCCTTTTTGCCCTCCAGTCAGTGACGGAACAAAAAAATGACGTGCGCCTAACGTCAGTCGTCAACGTGTCCATACAAACCACAAAAATACAGATAAAACGGTGAAAAAAAAACCCCAGCAAAACTTGACAAAAACACACCAGTAGAAGACTCCAAAACAGCACTATCACTATTATATACACAATTATTTACAAGAAGTCAGTAGCTACGTTTCCATTATCTTCAGAAATGTGCAAAATACAAATTGTGCAAAAGAAAACTGGTCATGGAAACACGAATTTCGCAAAAACTGTCAAAGATCGCAAAAAAGTTTTTAACGCTCCGATAAGGCAGTATTTGAGACATTTCAATATAGAACTTTAGCGAAAAAGGGTCATGGAAACACATTTTGCACATCTTCACTAGTCACGGGCATGACACTTCCGATGCCATGAGAGGTTCAATAACGTAACAGTTCGTTAAATGTTGTCCAGGTCATTCTGGATCCACAACTGGTTGGACAATTCTGTACAGTTCTCTCCCAGAAATCCATTCTGTGAGGCCGCTGTCAAGGATTTGGGACGCGCCTGCAGAGTGCTGTGAGTTTTGCATGGATACACCTCTCGCTCTCTCTGTGAGAACTACGACATATTGCGAGACGATAGACGGGACTTCACTAGACTTGCGCATCAGAACCAAACGCTCTCCGATGGAAACACCTGCAAGAACCACTTTGTCAAAATTGTAGGAATATCGCTTTTATTTTGCGCAAAACTGTAATGGAAACCCAGCTAGTGATAAAACTTCACTAAAATGCTGACAACAGTAATAAAAACCTTCCATCTGTCACTGGCTCCGCCCACCTCCACCCCGCCCATTACATCAAATGTTCCCCTATTTCCCAGGTGCATATGTGCGTGAAGTGTACGCATGTCCTTTATTCTGCTCGTCTGCTGGGGAATGTCTTTAATGGTGAATGTGTTTTAGGTGTTTTACTTATGTGTTGTTTTTTTATCTAGTTCTTGTGTCATCACTGGGACCTGAGGACACGTGGTTCTTCATGAGCTACACTGAATGAATGACAATAAATAAACCTTCAGCCTTAAAATATAACTATCAATGAACTACACAAACCAGAGAAATACAGGGGGGAAAAAAGCTAAACTCAACAAAAACACACTAGTACCCAGGTGTTAAACATACGGCCCGTGGGCCAAAACCGGACGGCCAAAGGCTCCACTTCGGTCCACGTATGAATTTGGAAATCCAAAAAATTACACCCAAGATATTTACAATTATTTTAGTTCAGGAGCCAAATTCAGCCCAATTCAATCTCATGTGGCTCATGTAAGTAAAATTCAATCATAATAACCTACAAATACAACAAGTCTAATGTTTTCCTCTTTGTTTTAGTGTAAAAAAATTACATGAAAATGTTTCAACTGTCGTTTCACAAAAAAAAATAATAACCTGAACAAATATGAATGTGAATTATCTTAAAAGTGTTTTTTTTAACCATATTCTACTATTAACCACTGATGTGTAAGTGTTAATGTACATGTATAAATGATAAACTCAGACATAATATTGTTAAAACTACACTCACAATGTCATTTTACTTTTTTCACTGTAAAACATTCAAGTTAGACATAAAGTTTGGATTTGACATTACTTATCCATTATTGTGTTATCATTTTACTGGTCCGGCACACTTCAGATTATATTGGGCTGAATGTGGAGCTGAACTTTAATGACTGCGACGCCCTGTTCCAGTAGAACACTCCAGAACAGTACCATTAGAGACGAGGATTTACAAGGAGTCACCACTAAAACTGCACTAAAACACTGATAAAAGTAACAAAAATCCTCCATTTCTCTCTCACTGACTGCACTCTGGTGCTCTAAGCCCCGCCCACTTCCACCCCTCCCCCTCATCCAGTGCAGACTCTACTCTAATGTGTTCTAGACCAAGAGAAAGAATCCGAAAACAGATAAAGAACAATTGGATTCTGTCAGCGAGGGTTCAGGAGTTACAGTCCATAAATGAAGGACTCTGAGCCACCAGGGTCTATGAGGGTCCACCAGGGTCCACATGGATCCACCAGGGTCAGCCAAGGTTCAACATGGTCATGGAGGGTCCACCGGGGTCCACATGGAGTCACATGAGCCCCCCTCACACCCCCGTCACCTCCAACCTTCTCCTGGTGTCAAGTTTTTGCTGCCGACAGGGATTTCCCCAGAACTGGAGGATCTCTGGATCAGTGCCCAGAGCGTTCAGGGCGTAACCCGACTCAACCACCAAGAAAGACCGAAGAGGATCCACAAGACCATGTAGACCAGACCATAGACCAGACCAGACCATGTAGGCCAGACCATGGAGACCAGACCAGACCATGTAGACAGATCACACCATGTAGACCAGACCATATAGATCAGACCAAACCATGTAGGCCAGAGCATGTAGACCATACAAACCATGTAGACTAGACCATGTAGACCAGACTGGACCATGTAGACAGATCACACCATGTAGACCAGACATACAGATCAGACCAAACCATGTAGGCCAGACCATGTAGACCAGACAGACCATGTAGAGCAGACCATGTAGACCAAACCAGACCATGTAGACCAGACCAGATCATGTAGACCAGACCAGATCATGTAGGCCAGACTAGACCACATAGGACAGACTAGACCACATAGGAGGCCCCCATTAATGTGATTGTTATTAATATCATATAAATCAGTGATAAAATGACAATAGTAATTTTATTATTTTTATATCATAATCACTTTGAATAAATACAATAATCATAATTATTACTATCAGGATATAAAATGTTTAAGGTGAATTTTGGGCTTTTATTGTCTTTTATGTGTGTTTGTATACTGAACTTTGACCACCTGTGTTGTTTTTAAAGTACTTTATAAATACAGTTGAGTTGACATTTTGTTCAGTGTTTTTGTGCTTTGACTCATAATTAATGCAAAATAAAAGAATTTATCATTCTCTAGTAACGGGAAAATGTTCAGTGTTTTTCACAATCTTCATTTTTATCCTATTTGTTACCTGTGTTATTAATTTTGTTCACTGTGTTGATTATTTTGTTCATTTTTAACCTATTTGTTTTCCAGATTTCATCAACAGTTTTCGACCTTTTATAATTGTTAATTTTTTTCTTATTCTTATTTGTTTTATGTACATAATTCAATAAACAAGACAATGTAAATACATAAATAACAACATGTATGTAATAATTCAATAAAATAAACATGTAAAAATAAACACATTTATCACTAAAATAAACTCATTTTCTGACATGACTGTGATTGAACTGTTTTATCTGGTGTTTAATGACCCGGTTCAGGCGGTTTTCTTTATTTTCATCAATAGTTTGTGTTTGTACCTCTGTTGTGTTTGTGACCCTGACGTTGGCGACAGATAGACCTGTTCATCTCTACGTTCTCTGATGTTCTGCACCCAGGGGCGATGATCCTGTTGACATTAACTTCCATCGGGTCGATCCATTGATTATGGCTGATCGGTGAACTGGGTCTAATCCTGACCGACGGCGGCCTGTGCGTCCGCCTCCAACGCTGGCGTTTCCGATGGAGGCGCGGCCGTGAGCGCGACCCGCCGGGCCGGATCGACCGCATTCCTCCAGCCCTGAGGTTGGCCTTCGTCTCCACGGTGATGAAAACAAGGCGTGGAGAACGACCCGGGTTCGGAAACCACTGGGATGGATGGATGGATTCCACCAACGCCACCAGAACACGTCGGTTTGAGCCCCGTTATGACAGGGGGGGGAATTATGGGTAATCAGAGGAGCAATAATCCTCTGATTTTACCATTAAAAAGGAAATATTTATGAAATATCATCAAACAGAAACGCACTATTTTGTAAATCGATGCTTCTATGAAACTGGGTTTATTTAGTATTTGTCACTTTTACATTAAAAGTCTATTATGTTAGAGTGGGAGAGAAAACTGCTCTGGTACCCCATGGATGGAAAACAAAGAGAATCAACAAAAAAAACCAAAAAAAACCCAACATTATTGCATGTCTTTACAATATGAATATTGCACACTCGGTTATTGCAATATCAATATTTTTTTAATATTGTGCAGCCCTAGAAAACATATGTAAATGGTAAATGATCTGTACTTATATCGCCCTTTTCTGCACATTAATGGTGCCCAAAGCGCTTTACAACACCAGCCTCACATTCACCCATTCACACACACTCATACACCAGTGGGCGGCTGCTGCCATGCTAGGTGCTACCAGGCCTCAATGGGAGACATTTAGGGTTCAGTGTCTTGCCCAAGGACACTTCGACATATGGAGTTGGGATTCGAACCGCTAACCTTCAATCATTGGACGACTCGCTCTGCCAACTGCACCACAGCCGCCCCTAAATGCTCTTCTATAAATAAACACACGGTGGTTTTTCGAACCCACACATGGGTTTAAATCAGTCCACGTCTCATTCCAGGTTTGGTGATGAACCCATCGTGTCCACTGGTGTTACACGCAGAACACGAACATTTAAACACATAGAAATTACCAGTGATTTTACAACAGCGCTCATTTCTGTCAAATGCTCTGAATGAAATTTACTTCAATTCCCAAAATGCAACTGTGACAGAATAAAAACATTCACAGAAACAGTAGCGTGTAATTTTCATGTCCTTTTTACCATGTTACATGTGGATTTATGGGTAAAAATTAGGGTTGAGTATTGGCAAAAACCTCACAATATGGTACACATCATGATACTTGGACCGCGATACGATAGTATCACAATATATCATGATATCACATATTGTGATATATTGCAATATTCTACACATAACTAAGAAAAAATAGAGATATTGTAAATGTAAATCAGACAATACTTCACAAAACTGAGAGGACAAATTAAGTCAAAACTATTTGATTGAAAATGTTTCCATTTAATCGTTTTTGAAATAATGAGTCAAATGTAGTGTTACATACAATACATACACTTAACATAAGTGTATGTATTGTATAAGTGCATCTCTGTTAAAACATAAAAGCCATTAAACATAAAATGCATCAACTTTGTCACTTACACTACTGAGAATTAAACTAATGTTGCTAAGAAATTATTTTTGTTTTTCCAAAAAATCAGTATTATATTGGAGGTCAAAGTATCGCAATATATTGCTGTATCGATATTTTTTCACATCTTTAGTAAAAATAATGGAAAAAATACATAGAGATGTGTTTCATCTAAACAATAGTTTCTCTTTTATCTCACTTAATATTTATTTTTAAAAATCAACCCGAAGTTCTTCACACTGTCTTCATAACATTCATCTACATCTGACCCTCTGTCCTGTTATTAGGACCAGTTTTACCCAGACACACTCACAGATTTATACAACAAGAAAAAAATATCCACAAAGATGGAACAGATACACAAAGCATTTACCGTACTAACAGACAGAATACTGGGACACATACATTGATTTATATTAAAACATTTCAGGTTGTTCACATTTTTTGATAAAGAATCATTTGTAAATAGAAACATTTTTATGTAATTTTAGGTTTTTTTACTAAAACAAAGGAGACACATTTGGAGTTGTCCTTATTTATAGGTTCTTATGATCCTGAACTAAACTAAAAACATGGAACATTTTGTTTTTCTGGTGTGTTGTTTCTTTTTCCAGTGACTACCAGTAAAAATGCATTTTTTTTTTAAAAAAGATTTTAAAAAAATAATCTAAATAATAACATAAAAGATAGAAAAAAAAATTAAAACCATTTTAAAACTAATACATAAAAAATAAAAAAAAACAAAGAAAAAAAAGACAGTGTATTCTTCAATCCTATTGGCTGTCCTAGTATAAGTTGTGTTCACCTCCACCTATCACAGCGTCTGTTACATTTGAAAAACAGAACCTGTTCTAATGTCGTCAAATCATGTCTTTAGTAAAATAACGGAGATGTCAAAACGTCACCGAGGATACAGAGGGGTTCGTCAAATGTTGTCTTTATGGGGGAAGACTAAACATCTTGTATTGTTCATATCTTCACTGTTATTTTCCATTTCACATATCCATCCCACTGTCCCCATCAGGTCCTTTGGCGGTCCGGTTGGGGTCCATGGGTACTATGTTTGACCCCCCCACTCCACATGTTCAACATTTCATTCTTCATTCATTCTGTTCTTATTTTACTGGTAAAAGTCCAGTTTTATCCGAGTTTCACGTCTTCAATGACAGCATCTTCATCATGTCTGAGGTTCGATAGAGTCAGATTAAACAGAAACGTAACCGTGGAAACGTCTGATCAGAGCCACCGCCGCCGCTGGAGTCGAGCGTTACTCAAAGGTTGAAAACAGGAGCCAACATCTGAGCGCACAGAGTTTTACCGCCACAAACCAACCACCAATCAGATGTCTGGCAGCGTCGCTGCTCAGCGCTGATAAGTGTCATGACGACAGACAGGAAGTGGCGCTCAGAGACGAAACTGCACAAGGGATCAAGTCCAAACCTCACCACGGCGACCGGGGTTTATGTACGTTACACATCATCATCACATGACGAAGAAGACGGCCACAGAAACATACAAGACCACCACGGAAAAGACCACCATGATGCTTTAATAATGGTTAAAAACTACAAAATAAAATTAAAAACTATAAAATAAATGGTTAAAAACTACAAAATAAAATTAAAAACTATAAAATAAATGGTTAAAAACTACAAAATAAAATTACAATCAATGAAATAAATGGCTAAAAATGATAAAATAAAATGTAAGCTATAAAACAAATGGTTAGAAACTATAAAAAGGGGTAAAAACTAAAGTTCAGTAGATTTTAATCCATACACAGAAACACTGTTTTATTGACGTTCAAATGATTTTTTTTCTGAATCTAAGCTTTCTTAAATGATTTATCCCCATTCATTATTATTTTATCCTGTGTATTATGTGTATTTTCAGAATAAAACATTTGTCTATATTTAAACCACTGATCATGTAGATGTTGATTAAAGCTCAGATGAAATTCAAAGGTTATTATATCAAAACTGAAAAAACTAAAGACAAAGTGACTGAACATAAGCATCTATAATCTTAGTCTTTAATTTTTAAAACACATTTTCTTGATTTTTTTCATTTTATTTATCATAATTAAATTGTTTTTCTTTTTTTGTCTTATGTTTTCTTCAATTTTGGTGCGTTTGTGGCTTGCATTATTTATATTACTTATTATTTTGTTGATTTATTTTTCATTTTTGCTCATTTTATTTATTACTTTGGTTGTTCTAGTTAATTTTGTTGCTTCTTTTCATTTAACTTTAGTTGTTTTTTTTTTTGCTTAATCTATAACTTTACCCAATGTTGTGACTGGATATGATTTATTTTCTTCTTGAACTGAAGACAAAACGGTATGAGCATAAATAAATGAAACACCTGCACAGTTAATTCACAGTTTGACTGAATGGATCAGGAAACGTCTCAACAGGATTAATCCAGATTTTAAGATTTGCACATTTTTTACAATTTCCAGGAATTAAAACCTTAATTAATCAAATTAATCAGATATAGAGTTCAGCTCCAATTGGCCTATGAAACAGAACAAGGTTTTCATTTCTCATGTAACTGTTGAACTGAAAGTCAGCTGTCAGCGTGATCAAAAATAGAAACTAATATGTAAGGTGATCAGTCACTGATAAATTATTTTCAGTTAATTTGGTTGTTTTTACTATTATTTCAGGCCAGATTTTTCTTTTATACAACGTTAACGTCAACTTAACGCAATTTATGAAGATGCCAAAAACACTAAATGAGGAATGTCCTTATGGATCAATGAATACAATCAATAATCAACTAAAAGGGATCTGATGAGGAGAGAAACATTAAACTAAATATCAAAAATCTACTTTAAAGTCCAAGTGTGATTTGTATTTTTACACACAAAATGTCGCCAAATTTGGCACCAACGTTCACTTGGACGCAAAGATGATTCTGGAGGTCAAAGGTCGCTGAGGTCATATGTTTTTAATGAATTTAATTAAACCATGAAGTTTTATTTGACCAGCATCCGACATAAATGGGCTCATCAGCCCTTTTCCACCAACATTACCTGGAACTTCTATTCTCAGGAACTTATCCTCCTGTTGAATTCACTGCTGTTCATCTGTGTCTGTCTGTGTTTCCAAATCAAACTTCCTGAAAATGCATTCGTCGCAGACTCGGACCTTTACAGACGCCGACTCCAAGTCCTGCTGAGTTTATTTGGAGCATATTTGGTAAATGTGTTGGACAATGTCAAAGAGCCACGACCTCGTGCACTAAAATTCACAAAAAAGTACACTAAAATGCTATAAAATACACAAAAATTTACACTACAATGCACTAAAATACACAAAAATGCACTAAAATACACAAAAAATTACACTAAAATGCATTAAAATACACTAAACTTACACAAAAATTACTCTAAAATGTACTAAAATACACAAAAAATACACAAAAATGCATGTGCATGTGCAGAAAAGAAAGGGGTGTGGTCAGAACTCAAACATATCAATTTAAATCCATTTAACTTCTATTTACTCACACATTCAACTATATCTACAAATGAGGTGACTGGACTTTATATTTTCTAGAATGTCATCAAACATACATTTTTAAGTGCATTCTAACAGTGTTGTTTTAAGTTTTAGTCTTTTATTTAATAATCTATTAATCATCTGCATGTTGTTTCTGTCACGTGATTGGTTGATACATACTTAGAAAAGTGGCATCTGATTAAAACTACATTTAAAGTACATTTAAACAATATTTAAACAAGATTTAAATAAGATTTAAATAGCATATAAAAAATATTTAAACAGAATTTAAAGAGCATTTAAACAGCAATCAAACTACATTTTAACTATGCAAAATCACATTTTCTCCTCTTCATCAAACTCCCGCTGTGCTTCATCCTTCACCTCAATGAATGAAACATAAACAACTGCAGATACAAAAAAATTTTTTTTAAAAATCACAAAAATGAGAAATTTCAGAACTAGGAAAAAAGCTAATAATAAATCTTTTTTACAGTAGGGATGCACCTATACCACTTCTTTCCAGATCGAGTACAAGTACAAGTACAAATATTTGATTACTTGTCAATATTGAATACCGATATGAGTACTTAGTAATCCCGTTACAGTTCTTAGTTATTTTTGTAAATGTTTTTATTGTCGTCATTTGTCTGACTTGAACAAAGTTCTGTCACAGACGTTTAATTTGTTGGAATGAATGTTTGTCAGTCTGTCCACCAGAGGGCGCCACCGTTATTTATACAAACGGGACAAATACCACGAAGACGAAGAAGAAAGTCAATAATAACAGAGACAGCGACGACGGGAGGTTTTACTGATGTTGATGCTAATGTTGATGTTAATGTGGATATTTGTCATAAATATGTAGCTAGTTTTTCACAAACTCACGGTCGCTCTTTGAAAAGTTCAGCTACCTCCATGGTTCACGGTTCATGATGGATTTTTCTTTTTTTTTCTTTTTTCACAAAACGTTGCGGAATTTGGCGCCAATGTTCACAAAGGACACAAAGATGAACCAGAGAGATTCTGGAGGTCGAAAGTCAAAGGTCGTACTGGCCAAATGTTTCTCAAATCCAACAAAACCACTTGGACTCATCAGCCCTTGTCCACTAACATTACCTGGAACTTTTTCATAAAAACTCTAAAATGCGCTGAAATATACAAAAGAATTCTAAAATACAAAGTACAAAGCCTAAAATACATTAAAATACACAAAAATTACTAAAATACGCCAAAATTCAGGCACTATAATGCACTGTAATATACAACAAAATGCTATACACAAAAACACTACAATGCACTAATACAGAAAAATCTATGCAATTTCAAATGTGTTTTTATTAGTTTCTTTATAAATGCATGATCTGATCTTCACTAGAACAGTTAACCATGATCGACTAGTCAAGTCTATATTTCTGATTTTCTGAATCCCCAGATGTGACATGACAGAACTCAGAAACGATTTTCAACAATATTAAGATCAGTTCGGTTCAACAGCATTGACGACTATTATCAATAAAACACAACTAAAACACAGAAACATATATAAACATATAAACAGTGTTGTGCTAGTTACTGAAAAATAGTAACTAGTTACTGTTACTAGTTACTAGATTCAAAAAGTAACAGTTACTTTGTTGATTACTTACATCAAAAAGTAATGCATTACCATTAGAAGTAACTTTTGCGTTACTTTTTTAAAAATAACATTCTTAAAAATAAACAAAT
>JAPTGZ010343464.1:0-11182 GCA_029814645.1 Fowleria isostigma | reverse complement strand
CAGTACACGTGGAACACTGCTGCAAAAAAAGATGAATTTCCGTGTGTGTGTGTGTGTGTGTGTGTGTGTGTGTGTGTTGTGTGTCCCAGTGTGTGTGTGTTTGTGTGTGCGTTGTGTATCCCAGTCTGTTGCCTCCAGAGCCAATGGGAGTGGACTTCCCAGTGCGGCGGGCGTGGTCGGGCCTCGGCGCCGTAAGCGGGTCCAGATGTGGATGTGACAGTGGCGGTCCTCGGGGGATTGGACGCCCTCTGTTCCCGTTTTCCCTCCCGTGGGTTTTTTGCTCGTGCGCTCAAAGCGTCTGCGAGGCAGCGGTTTCTTCTTGCGGACGCGCTGGCAGGCCAAGCCGCCGCTCGACAAAGACATTATTATGAGGAAATGAAGGAGGAGGAGGTCGACTGTTTGGAAACGCCGACGGAGTCACACAAAAGCACATTGTGAAAGGAAAACCTTCCCCTGCACCCGTTAAAAACCAGAGAGAAACGCCTCGGTTTCATCTGTGATGATGATAAACGCCTCGATAACAGCAGAAGGCGAAGGATGGGACTGTGGTGGTCCTCCAACAGAAGAACAAACCCACCCAGGACGAGTTGAATCTGAACCAATGAAGGGGTACATTACATTACATTAGATTACATTACATTACATTATATTAGATTACATTACATTACATTAGGTTAGATTACATTAGGTTAGACTGAACTTTTATGATCCCTCAAAAAATCCCTCAAAAAAGATGTTCCAATGACAGCACAATAACAAATCAGAATCAAAAATACTTTATTACTGCTGGGGGGAAATTTATCGTTACCACTGCTCCTCACACAAGCATAAAAAAGATAAAGATATACTTTATTGATCTCCCATGGGGGAAATTCAGGTGTGTACAGCAGCACAAGACCAGACAGTGAACATCAACACAATAGAAAAATGAAAGAGATGAAAAAATAGAAACAAATGTTTCCAAGTGACTAAAGTGGCAAACAGAAGGAAATAAAATAGGGATAAGAAATATAGCATTAAAGTCAGCAATAAATGAACAGTAAGTACTAGCAGATGAACAATAAGTACCAAAAAATAATTAATAAGTATAAAAAATTGGCAATAAAATAAGCATTAACGTGCAGTAAGCAAAAGAACCAAACTAGATAAGTACTATTTACATTATGAGTGTGATAAAGTGAACCGTGTTAACCAGATATTGCACTTTAGAAACTATTCAACAGATGTTGCACTGTGTCATATACTCATAATGAATATTATGAGAAAATAGAAATAATAATAATAATGATAAGTATAAAAAAAAAGATTTTTACTGCAAAAAAAGTTCAATCAACTACATAAAAACTGAATTACTTATTTTTTTTATTTTTCATCCTGGTATATGTCAGTGATTAACTCCGCCATTGGTTGGTATACATTATTATTTTTTGTTGCAGGTCAAATGTTAAACGCTAAAATGTGTCCATGTTCATTTTGTACTCTCTTGGTAGAAGGGTGTTTATTATTTACAATGGGATGATTTTAGTGGATGGGTCAGAATATAAAGAATCAAAAGCCTTTTAATTCTGATCTATTACAAATTATGAAAAAAATATAAGTTTTTATAACATGAAGTGCAAAGTGTGCATAATATGCTCACCCAGATACTGAAAGATTAAACACATTTGCAGTTGGAAAAAGCTGAATTAATATTGTCCAACCTGTAGTGTATGTGACTGATGTACAATCTATAAAAAGAATAGAAAAATTATTAAATTACAGAAAAAGAGAACAAATTATCCATATCTATGAAAAATAAGGTTTATATACATTACAGTATCTTAAATTTAATGATGTCTCTTCACTGTTTGTTATTTAGTTCCGTTCTATTCCCCTAAAAACTGTCGACTCAGTTACAGGTTCTGATAAATGACACCTACTCGGGTCAGTAAAACAGACTAAAATATGATCAAACAAGCCTGAAAGATTGTGAAACCTAACTATTTGAAGGTCAAAACAATCTTAAACAGTTGAACGAGATGAAAGCACAAAAAACCCCGAATTAAAATATGGTTTAAACACATTAAAGTTTGTGCAAATGAGGGTGAGAAGTTTCAGCAAATGAAGTCAATACCCATCATGCCCAGTGACTACAGTTCAGTCATGTGGGGACAGAAATTACCCATCATACATAGTGCCTCCAGTCTAAGCCAGCGGGGGCAGCGATTACCCATCATACCTAATACTTCCAGTGTTGTGACATGGGGGCAGTGATTATTAGGGGTGTAACAAAGTTTTGTGGCATAAAATTTTGCAGAATAAAAAAAAAAAAAAAAAAAAAGAAAATTCTAAGAAACAAGGAATAAAAATCAAGTAAAAAAAACTTTCAAGAATGTGAAGGGGCGTCGCGCACTGAGACTGAGGATTTTTTACCCTCTCACCGACTGTAGCAGCGCTCTGACTTCACCTGAACATGGAGGAAATAGTGGACAATAGAGATGCAACGGGAAAACCGCAGCCCCGCCCCCTCAGTGATAGACAGCAGACAAGGCTTAACATACATTACAAGGAAATGCATACGATAGATCAGAAAAATAAGCATAATGTCTCATTTATAACAGCACCACAAAGAGAAGCTCCTCCCACTGCCTACTAAGACAACAGTTTTTATGTCATTATCATTTATGTCTAAGAGATAATCAAAAAGCACCAGTGAGATTGGTGAATGAACGTGTTTTCATTCTTTCTTTATAACGTGTAGAACAACTTTACAGTCTAATGGTTTTTCATCAAATTCATTATCTTCATCAGGTGATTTTGGCAGCTGTGGTGTAGTAGGTAGACTGGGTCGTCCAATGACTGAAGGTTTGGCGGTTCAAATCCCGCCTCCATGTGTCCACATGTCGAAGTGTCCTTGGGCAAGACACTTAACCCTAAGTTACTCCCAGTGAGGCCTGGCAGCAGCTGCACACTGGTGTATGAGGGTGTGTGTGAATGGGTGAATGTGAGGCCTGTGTTGTAAAGTGCTTTGGATAAAAGCGTTACATAAGTACCGACCATTTGATTTGATTTAATCTATGTTTGGTATTGTGAGTATTTCGTTTCGTGACATCTGTGTTGTATTTTGTATCATTTCATGAGATGATTATTTTGTTACGCCCCAAGTGATTACCCATCATGTCTAGTGCCTCCAGTCCAGTCCCATGGGGGCAGTGATTACCCATCATGCCTAGTACTGTATAGTGTATGTAGGACTTTATTGGCTGATACATGTATTTTAATACCAGTTTTAATGTGTTTTACAAACTCTGATGAAATTTCCTCCTTCGATGTCACTCAAATAATAAAAACTGGACCAATAATCACCCTCATTTCTAATGTTCAATGAGTTAGACATTTATCCTTTGGCCTGACATCATCCAATAAAATAGTCACAAGTTATTTTTTTTATTCCGTTCTAAACCGCCCTCATATCAGCTTTAAAAACCAGTCGACCTCCTATTATTTCCAATGTTTAATCGCATTTAGTATCAGTTTAACTCTGCTCTCAGGTTTTAAATGAATGTAAAAATACTTGGCTGGTGTTTTTCCCATTATGCTTTGCTTTTGTCTCTGCTTCTGCCGACTCGTGGAACTGCGGCGGAGTCTGATCTTTGCCACGTTAATGCAAAGCTTCATTGATGCGCTCCGTGTCGACGGGTTACAGGTGTTCTTGTGAATCTTCTAAATCTCCGAGTGACCTGCGAAGCGAAAAGAAAACACCTGAGGAGACAAAGGAGGCGGCGACACAACAATTAGAGAGTGGTTTTACCCGGAGATACAAGAAACTAAAAGGCACGAGTCTGAATCCTGTTTTTGTCTCAACGAGGCATAAAGGAGGAGGATTCGGCATTGAGGAGCTGAGTGAAAGCACTGATTAAAGGACAAACTCCTCTGCGAGCCTCCATTTTCCGAGCTTTAGAAACTTCACTTAATTTCAAAGGGTCTAGTATAATGGCCAAGGGCAGCGGCATACTCGCACATCAGATTTATTGAAGCGTTCGATAATATGGTTTGAACAAATACAAAACCACTTTTCTCACGGCGAACTTCTGAAATGTACTAAAGCTTTGGCAGCTCTTTCAGACTCGGTGCTGAATAGAATGCCATTGTTATGCAACTTGTACAAACAAAAACAGAGCGCCCACCTTGAGCCCGACCTGCAGCGCAACCTGCCACCCAAAAAAAAAAAAAAAAAGCACATTATGTCTCTTAACTCGCAGCGGATCATTCCACTTCTTTCAGATTGTTTTCCGGCGTTTGGGCTGAACATCTTTTATCCGATGTGAACGGAGCGTGACATTCTATAACGATGGTAAGTATGTTGCGGCGCTGAATGTACATCATTAACTACTTACAGTGCCGGTATTGTTCACGATTCTGGACAAAATGTCTCGGTTTCCTCTTTAGCGGTGAAGAGCAGGTGTCGGCCTTAATAGACCGGGTGAATGGGGTCGTCGGTGAAGGTCAGCGTTCTTTTACCACGGGAGACTCTTCATCTCGTAATTAGAGTCAAGAGCTCATCGTTTTACCTGAATGTCCACATGTGACCCACATTGTTTCACTGTAAAAAAACCATGAGTTTTCAGTATCAAAGTTTTAATCATGAGGTGAAAAATGAATAAGAATCAAGAGTATATTAAAGAACCAGAGTTAAAACGGAGTTAAAAGAAGGTAGTGACATGGACGAACCTTAGAAGGAGGATGTGAAGGAAGTATGAACCTGCTGTGTTTGACTCTTTGATGCCTGAGTGTTTGGACTCTCCACTTTAACATATAGTCGCTGAAAAATTTATTATTCCATCCTAAGTTTTCTTCAGTTTCTTATTGGTTTTAATACCTGGTACAACTAAAGGTACATTTGTTTGGACAAATACCATGATAAAAAAAAAAATATTTCATCGTAGTTTAATTTCAGAGCTGATATCTATCCATTTTCCATGTTGGTTTTTTTTTTGATAATAGCTAAAATCACATCAGTTCTTACATCAATATCTATGACATTTTACTGACAAAAACAGTGTTTTAGACTTTGCATGTTTTCTTTTCTGTCTGTTTTAGTCACATGATACACACAGGAGTTAGAACTTGATTCATAACCATTGTTTTTGATGACTTTTGATGGTCTAATAATTTTTTCCGTGACTGTAAATGGGTTAAAGTTAAACCACTGTTTTTTTTGGGGTTTTTTTTACAACACCTTTGTCATTTTGTCACTAGAATGAGTCTGACACTTCTACTTCTGTTTGTTTCCAGTAGAAGAATGGGGGCGGGGCTTAGTGTGTTAGGTTGCTGCTTGGCAAGTTTCTCAAGGTTCAAGAGCTCATCGTTTTACCTCAATGTCCATGTGACACATTGTTTAACCGTATAAAAAAAAAATACATGCGTTTTCAGTGTCAAAGTTTTAATCATGAGTTGAAAAATGAAGAAAATCCACAATATGGTAAAGAACCAGAGTTAATACGGAATTATAAAAAGGTAGAGGTAAGGACGAACCTTAGAAGGAGGATATGAAGAAACTATGAACCTGGTCTTAAAACCCTTTGACTGCAAATGGGTCAAAATGACCCTGGTTCAAACCAATGTGTTTTTTAATGACACTTTTGTCATTTTGTCAGTAGAATGTGTCCGATTCTTCTACTTCTGTTTGTTGCCAGTAGAAGAATGGGGGCGGGGCTTAGTGCAGGGGGTTGTTGCTAGACAAGTTTTTTGAAAGTTTCCCAATCAGAACAGAATATGGGATCATCTGTGAAGGTTAATGTTCTTTTACCAGTTTATACAGAATTAAAGGAAGGTAGAGATAGGGACGAACCTTAGAAGGACGATATGAAGGAACTTTGAACCTGCTCTGTTTAATCCTTCAATGCCCGAGATTCTGGATCCCCCACTTGAACCCTTTAAAGGGCACTCATTGAAATACTCTGAAATTCAAAATTTCAACCTTCATTGTTATCTTAGTTATTGGACATCATCACCTACCTCCTCGTTGGTTGGCGTGACAACAGTCTCCCTCCTCTTGCATAAAACGTCTGAGCTAAAAAGTAAACACATGCAATAAATAAAACAACTGTTCTAAGGTCATAAACTGACAGCATTTGTAAAAAAATTTCTCTGAATCACTTTATAGTTTTCTGAAAACCAACATGTTTCTTGACCTCACTGAGGCACGGGATTGGCCCCATATTTAATGTTTGCAGAAATGACCAAAAATAGTCACATGCCCGATAAAGACTTAACATAAATTAGTCAAACTGACCCTGGTTAATCATATAAAGCCTGAACCATTAAATAATTGACAGAAAATCAAATTTTTTTGAATTTTTTTTTTAAAATATCCATTTCCATGTATGAGTTAGGGCAATTTGTATTGTATTTGATACATTGGGTCTCAATGCTCTAATGTATTTTAACTAATAAATCATAATATAACTGAAACTTATCGAATAAACTGGTAATTCCAAACATATATAAGAACATTTTCCAGTGCTACTATCGTGCAGAAATGAGAAATCCACCAGTGGAATTATGGAAGACGTCTGGTAGTGTCACTGAAAGGCCACTGGTGAACTCATTACTGCCCACTGGTGGATCATCCATGTACTGCATGTATCTAATTGTATACATCAAGTTTTTCAAGAACTCCCCCCAAAAAACAAAAAAAAAACCCCAAAACTCAAATATGATATCAAATATGATATGTTTGGCATTACAGGGTTAAAATCCATGTGTTTCTATGGCATTTTAAAAATTTTCAGTCAATCAAATTTTATTTATTTATCAGTCACCACATCATAACAAAAGTTATCACATGACACTTATTTATATTCATTTATTTATATCACAGGTAAATATAAGAAAAAAATTTAATATAACCTGATTGTTTTGTCTTTTTATAAAACAACAGTGTTTTATTTATTCGTTATTCCATTTGTGTCTAAACGTGCGATAAAATGTGTTCAGTTCAACTGCTTTTGTTTATGTAGCTGGCAGAAGAATGGAGGCGGGGCGTAGAGTGTAGGGTGTTGTTGCTAGGCAAGTTAATGAAAGTCTGCCAATCAGAACAGAGCAAGTTTTATATGAAGTTTAGAAATAGAAATAATGTAAATAAACCTAAAATCAACCTATTGTTTTTGTCATTTATCTGCATTTGTTAAGTTAATTTACAATGAACAGTCGTCGTCTTCATCCACGATGACAGTTTAATCAAATTCTTTAAAGATGTTGACGTCATTAAGTATAAAACTGACTCCGAGTTATGACCTTTTACTTGTTTTCCACAGAACTCCAAGTTTAGTTTGACATGATGTGAAGTTCAGAGTAAATAAAAAGGTGACATTTGTTCATTTCACGTGTTTGATCCTCCCTGACACAGATTTAACCTGCATTTACTGGTTTATAAAAAGAAAATAGTTGAATTCATTAAGACTCACAGCGGTGACGAAAACCCCAAAAAACATTTTTTGTCGAAGAAAGTCCTTCAGAGCATTTGAATAAGTAAAAGAAGAAAAACAAAGAAATGAAAAACCACAAAAACTATGAAACTAAACTGAAGGACACAAAATGTAAAATAAAAGATTTTTTAAAATCCTCCAAAATTTTACTTTTATAAATGTTAAAATAATTCATCAGATCCTTTTTCAACTTCTATAAATTAAATGTTTCTGTGAAAAATTCAAACAAAATAAAAACTGAATAAAAACTTGTGGAATAGAGGTAGAATGATTTAAGTCATAAAAGTAATAAACCTGAACCTAAATCATTCCCAGAACTGAAACAGAAACATTAATTATATTAAATATTTCACTGTTTTGCTTTAATTAACCTCAGATCTGATCAGCCAAACAGAGGCTGTCGACTCCGCCCCTTTTTCCTGTTAAATTTATTAACCTAACATGACAGCTCCGCCTACACTCGATCCCAGAGATCGTATCCATGACAACACTGAGGGTCTGTTAGTCAGCGAGGAGGTGGAGTCAATAGGTTATGTGAAAAGCAATGATTGGTTGATTAAAGCAAAACACTTTTTTTTATGACTGAATGTTTCTTCATTTTACTCATTATATCTTTTACTTTTTTGCCATTTCTTTTTCAACTTTGATGCTCCTACTGTTTTAATGATGGAACATGTTCTTAAATATGTCACTGATCGGTAAAAAAAAGCTCCTGGATTAATTTGGTGACTTTCATTATTTTTTATTCTTTCAGTTTATTCGTCATTTGTTTCTTTAGATGAATTGACTCATTTTAGTTGTTTGTTTTTCAGGTATTCAAATTTTTATAAAAGCAGAAAAAGGTGAAATGAAAGAATAAATGACATCAAATTTATACTCATATATTTGTATATATCCATGTGTTGAGGATGGGACTCTTTGTCTACATGTGAAATTTGATGCAGATTGGATGAGGCATAGCTGAGTTACAATAATTTGTTCGCTTATGGTGAAACATCAGAACCGCCATGATGACATCATGTCACATAAGGTCACCACGGTTTAGACAAAGGTCATCAACTTCTTAAGGCTAGTCTGACCGAATTACAGCTGGATAGGTTCAACCCGTTTGGAACAGTGCATCAAAAGGTTAAAAGAGATCATTTCCTGTTACCACTTGGTGGCGCTATGTGTCAGATTAAATGTTCTTATGTCATTTTTTTTGGGGGGGTGGGACTTTCATCAACCACATCAAGTTTGGTGCTGATCGGACAAAAATATGACCTAGTTATATCAGCTTCATTTTTTGTGGCATCAAAAATGCTCCGCCCCCTCCTGACCACAGCGATGGTCACCCATCCACCATTTATGCAACTTTTCATCTCCAACCTCTTCTGACTAACCTGCCCAGGTTTGAAGTTTATTGAGTTAAATCTCTAGGAGGAGTTTGATCAGATAGAAGGTCTGCGAAATGCCAAAAATGGCTGAACAATCCAAAATGGCGGACTTCCTGTTGGTCTGGAGTCATCGGCCACACTGACTTTTTTTTGTAGATCTCATTGAGATACGTATGTGGACCAAATTTCATTTTGATCAGGGCATGTGGCCGGGAGTAGGGGGCGCTACAGAGCCAATTTTGAAGGGTCATTTACAAAAACTTTAAAATAACAAATTTTTTGCTGCCAGGCATGATTTTGAAAAAAACAAAAAAAAACGAAACAACAACTCTATGTGCATGTTCAGGCCCTCAAAAATGTGACTGTTTCAATAAAATAATAATAATTGAACGAAAAACCATCGGTCCTTTGCCGGCCATTGCATGGCCACTGCTCAGGCCCTAATGATAAAAACAATAATTCATTCATTCATTCATTTTCCAAACCCGCTTTATCCTCACTTGGGTCACAGGGAATAACAATCATATTTTTGTTCAATTAATTGCAGTTGAAAAATCAGCTCATCTTTGTTTTACTTCATTGAATCCACCTCATCTTTATTTTTTTCAGATGATGCTTGTTTTTTTACTTGTATTTATTTTTTCCATTAATATGTAATGTACATTATATATGTATATTAGTGTTATAGATTACATTAAAACTGATTTACTCATATTTTTCTATCCTTTGTTAATTTGCTGTGTGTATATTTAGTTAATGTTGGATTTGTTTTTAACTTCATCATCGTCAGATTCAGTAAAACTGAACCGAATGACTTTCACCTTGATTCATTTTCAAAACATTAAACCTGAAAAAATCCAATGTTAGAAAGAGAAGACGAGGTTATTGAATTACAGAAAATGAAGTTTTTACACCCGTTAATGTGTTGGATTCATCCACTGGTTTCTGTTTCATACATGTAAAATGAGGAGCAGAAACTGTAAAACGGATGGAGTTTTTTATGATATTTTTAATTAAATCATCGTTTAGAACAGATCAACTCACCAGACCCTGAGAATCTGACAATCAATACTTGCTCAGTTGTTGTTTTTTTTTAATCAATTACACTGAGCCTTTAAAACCTCCTCATTTCACTGCCGTCAAGTGAAAATATCGACCCGTGGCTGGCATAAATCCGCCAGAAAATGACAGAGTTCCTTCATTTTTGTGTCTTTTTCTTGTTTTTTTCAGATATGCTTCGGCTCGACTCGGATTCTACTTCGAGAAGAAACACGAGTACTTGGCTCTGACTTAAAGTCCAGGCCTCGGGTTTTCAGACTCGCCGTTCGTCGTGGGCCCACGTCCTCCGAGGTGTTTGGGATTCCATTCTGTCGTGGAGTTGATGTGTTTTGCTATCGCAGTGATTCTTCACATATTTGCTCGACCACAGGCAGAAACGCCGATAAGCTCGTTTGGCAAATCGACTCGACGCCGGAGCCAGACGCACATTAATTATTCCCACATTGAACAGAGTCGCATGAAGCCACAAAAACTGACAAACGGGTCATAAACCGGGTTGAACAGGACCGTCCTCAGGCCCCGTCACCTCAGATCCTCAGGTCGAAGATTGTCTGAAAACGGTTTATAAAGAATAAAAATACAGGAACGAAACAACGTAGACATTAGGAAACAATTAGAGCGGATCAGCCACTTTACAGTAAACACTGTCGTAAATTAGTCTGAGATTAAGAAACATGAGCAGAGACGAGGACGGACGTGAACAAAGAAAGAGGGGAAAGTATTAAACATCAAAACCAGTCCATTACAACACATTTAAAACTATAGAATGAATCATAAACAGGATGAATGTGTCAGTAAATGTGTTACAAATAAAAGATGTCTGACTAAAAGTCTTGTTTATTGTGTTGATTTATTTTTTCTTTTCCATTCAGTGTTTGGTTCGGTTTGTCGTTTGCTGGAGGGGAAACATACTGGTCAGTTCATATGTTTGACTGTATACGCTCTAGATAAGGGGTCTCAAACTCATTTCTTCCAGGGGCCACATTCAGCCCAATTGGATCTCAAGTGGGTCGGACCAGGAAAGTAATAGCATCATAATCTATGAATAATTTAAACTTTTTCTCTTTGTTTTAGTGCAGTAAAAACATTAAATTGTGAAAATATTTACATTTACAGACTATCCTTTCACAAAAAACATGTGAATAACCTGAAAAAATAACAAATTTGTAAGAAAAATAAGTGCAGTTTTAACAATATTATGCCTTAACATCATTTGTACATGTACATTACAAAGAATATTACACAAACATTTGGTAACAGGCATAATATTGTTAAAAA
>JAPTGZ010343409.1:0-11188 GCA_029814645.1 Fowleria isostigma | reverse complement strand
GATTTATGGATGTGGTGAAAGAGGACATGAAGTTAGTTGTGTGAGAGAAGAAGATGCAGAGGATAGGGTGAGATGGAGGCAGATGATTTGCTGTGGTGACCCCTGAAGGGAACAACCAAAAAAAAAAAAAGAAGAAGATCTGAGTCTGAGAAATCACTTTCAACAAAGTTAGACATCACAAAGAGACCTCTGAAGTAAGCGTGTTGATTCCAAATCACATGACCTGCTCCACATGATGCCATTTCCTCCTGAATGAAACACTGGACAAACTCCAACATATGTTCTTTCTCCTCTTTATGACTTATTTAATATAAAGTAGTGTAGGAGTCAAGTGTGGATTTATTGCACTCTTGCCATGTGCTGTTGTGAGTATGTTGATTTTAGAAATAAAAACAGCAAAAATGTCAACTTTACCTGTCAACTATGTTATCCTGTGAAGAGAACTCAAAAAGTCCCTCAATAATATATCAGCCCAACAAACTATTCTTTTTATTTAGAGCTGTGTCCAGAGGACAAAACAACAACAGTACTTTTAGCTTTTATCACAACACACTTTCACCAACTCTAAAAAGTTCTTTCTTAATGGTTCTCATCTCATCTGGTCACTTCTGTTGTTTTGGTCAAATACCCTGTGGTGTTAGTTTTCTTCACCATGAGAGACCAGCAGAGGGAATCATTACTCTCTCTAGTGGCCAAACAAATTCCCTGCCCGTTGCTGTGAATAAATGAAATTTATATTCCTACAGTCCAATACGTTGGCATCTTTGGCAGAACTTCACAGCTCTTAATTCAAAACGCTGATGATTTTCAGGTCATTTTGCAAATATTTCAACATAGAAATACTACATATTATCCCTTTATAAAGTATCTATATCTGATTTTTGAATAATATGTTTAATATGTGTAATCTGTTTTTCCATTTAACAGTCTGACTAGCACAGTGCTATGGAAAAGCCACAACCATGAGCCACAAAATACTACAATAAAGCTGTGTATGATGGATTCTGACCAGTGATCAAGGTTGTAATGGGTTTGCATTTTTAATTATAATTTAGTTTTATTTTGTTTGACTTTTTTATTTCTAATTGTTAGTTTTAGTTAGTTTTTGTTTTTTCCCCAAATGCTTAGTTTCAATTGAGTTTTTATTAATTTTAGTATTTGTTTTAGTTTATTCATATTTGTGGTTATTTGTCAAGTGCAGGATTCAAAAAGATCAAAGTAGTGTGTAATAAAACTCAACAGGATTCCATTTGTGACTAGAATCTGGCATATTTACATGTATCTGTTCATGAATATGCAATGTCCCCTTAAAAAACAAATAAATAAAAATAAATAAATAAATATTGCTAGAGCAAAATAAATCAATTTCATCCCAATCATAAAGGTTTGTAAATGGACTGACAAAGATGAAAATGAAGGGCATTTTATCTATGCTTTCAGTGTATTTTAGGTAGTTTTGTAAACACACACAACAGTTTCAGTTAGTTACTGATTTTTCTTTTAATTATTGTTATTTATTTCAGTTAATGAAAATGTTTTTTGAATTTGTTTTCATTATTTTGTTAGTTTTTGATAACAATTATAACGTTGCCAGTGATTAAATATGTCTCTCAGTCATGCATTTTAACTCTGCACTTGTCTGAAAACACCTCTGACTTTCTACTGTAAACTCAGTCAAGAGGAGCAGCAGAAATATTGTTGTCTCTGACACTTGAATTACAATACACCTAAGGTAATTTAGGAAATATTTACAAAAAAAAGATACCATACAGGCAGTTTTATAACATGTAAAAATAATATTTATGTGGCAAAAGTTGAAACATAAAAATGGAAGCAAACTTAGATTACAGTGGTGCATTGAGGAAATTAAAAAACAACAATTTTTTGTAATTTTAATTGTATTCCCTTTATTAAGTTGCATCACTATGTACCTAGGAGGTATAAAATAAAACTGAATCTTTTTCATTTTAGCCTGTTTTTTCTACTAAACATGGCCTAACTCCTAAAATTTAGATCATTTCAGGTTTTTTCCCCAAATGCTAATGCAGATAGAGACAAAAATAAAAGTTAAGATGAATTTGCTGTTGTCGACACCCTGGAACTAATCCTTATCTTTTTTTTGTAAGATAACAGATAATAATAAAGTATGATGTTGATGCAGGTTTGAGTCCAGTGTTGCAGTGATTTGGTTATTGACGAGGGGAGAAGTTCCGATGGCTCATTAACAGTGTTTTCTCATGTCTTTGGGCTTCATAACAAATGAACCTTTGATATTCATTTTGCGTGAAGAAAGAAAACACTTCAACGCTGATAACAAAGAGATGTGATCATATTCCCAGAGCTTTTATTGGATAAAACTTCCACCTCTGTGAAGTTTCCTCTGAGAATTCCCCCAAAACCAGAGCTGATTTTTAAACTGGAGTACAATAAGAAGCTTTGTTCTGTCTGTTTCCTTTCCGTCAGTGTGGGCGAGGTGTGGGGGAAAAACACAACAAACCCACAAAAAAAAAAAAAAAAAAAAAAAAAATGGCAGATTGATGAAAAGCCAAACTGGTCCCAGGACGGCAAACTGGTCTTCTCTCCACAATATTAAAAACTCCCACACGTTTGAGGAGGAGGGTAGAATTAGCCTTGCCGGGACGCGCTGTGTGCTCCGTAATGACTCATTTGTTTCATGCTGATGGATGGATCTGCCGATGGAAGACGGCCGCCGTTTAACAAACGCTGCCGACGGATGAAAGGAGGCAGGCGAAGGACGGCTCGCCCATCACCGGGAAGGCCTTCAGCGATCCGGTTCAAAGAGAGCCGGACCGCCGGGGTCGCACTCAGGGGCGACGACGGGAAATCCTCTAAACACACCGCCGACACACACAGTTAAACACACACACTTTGAAGCCGCCTGTTCAGGAGGGCAGGTGCTGATGAATATTCAGTGCAGAGTTGGAGCTCTGCTGCCAAACTAAACGCTGGTTTGTTTCAGTCACCGTCCAAACTCTCATAGAGGCGTTTTTCCAATTCTGCAATGTGATATCATGACTCGCATAAATATACATGCCACTTTTAATTGCCATGTTAATTGTACGCGTTATGAGCTATCCACGTGTATGTTCATGCCGTTAGATTGGTGTATGTGTAAAATGCTTCCAGAATAAAAGTATTCAAACTTTACCAAGTTTGAGTTTGATTAAGAAAAATTAAGTTAAAAGTGTTAATTGGTTGTAGTTTGCAAGATATAGACTTGGGCCAAAATGTGAAATTCTGAGCATGAATGAGAGAATGGATTTTATTCAGAAGGAATGTTTGTCTTAGAGCTACCAGATCTACTTCAAAACAGTGTCTGCACATGATAGTTCATTTACTTTACTGGTTCTATCAGGTGGAACATTTTTAAATCCATTGTATAAATGTACATAAACCAACATATATGTGTGTGATAACACAACATCACATATATTGGTCATTTGTTTTCTGATTCACCCTTTTGCTCAGGAGGTAGAGCGGATCATCCAATAATAAAACAGTTGGCAGTTTGAATCCTGCTCTGTCCAATTTATGTGCCGTTGTGTCCTTGAGCAAGACACTTCACCCACCTTGCCTCCAGTGTCACACTAGTATATGAATGACTATGAATGTTCAGTGGTGGTTGGAGGGAATGTTTGATGTGGCTGCCAAGGGTAAAATGTTGGATTTATTTTAGAAATATTTTATCAATTTTTGTCAAAAGTTTAATTTTTTTAAGTTTCAGTCATCTGGTGCAGACTTGGCTTCTGATGCTCACAAGACTCTTCAATTCTCCTTTCACAGTTTCAAGTAGTTCTACTGTTGGGTACTCACAAAATGCACGTATTCTCTGGACCTAGAAGACATTGGGCCTCATTCACAAACAGTGTGTGCTCACAAATCTGTGCGGAAACTCTGAGTACAATTGTTTGATGCACAAATCTGGGAATACTTTCTTACCCAAATTTGTCTGCAAACAAATTTAGAACTTCCTCGAACCATGCACCCACACAAACGAGGAAGGTCAAACTGACTTAGAAAATGTGAACACACACCTTTTAAATCCATGCAGAGGAAATAAAACCACATTCATTAAAAGTAGATCTAATTAACTTTTTAAAAAAATCATTACTCTTTATTAATCTTTACTCATATATTGGCCAGTGTATTAAACATTCATAAAATTGACACACTTTCACCCTCATCATTGTGAATATTAAAATATTAAACAATAACAACAGTCCTAGTTTATAAAGGAATACATGAGGATTATTTTGTTAAACAGTCCAGTGGGAATGTGCATTTGGAGGTGGGGCTGTGAGAAGTGGATGGGTTGTTGGTGAACATCTTTAATTCTTGTCTTTTATGTCAATTGTTTTAAGTTTGTATTTTTAGTAAGTCTATTTCGTTAATGCTAAAACGGTCTATTGTTTAAGTGAAAATATGGCTGATGACACCATATGCAAATCCCCACCAGAAGTGCGCTATAATAACATACATGTCCACACATGCATCCTAATAGAGGTCACTTGTTGTGTTTACGTTCCGTTGGATGTTTGGATACAGCTGGTATAAACTACTTTATACTCTCAGAAGGTGTGTGTGATGGAGAGTTGTATGCAAGGGGTCGTCTGAAGCGCGCATTTTTGAAAACTGAATCCATGACAGATGAATAATGTCTGATCATCCAACATGCTGTCCTCCAAATTCTTGCAATGACCCATGGTAGTCCTTTAAGACCTGGTGCGGAGCCACAAAACAACGTGCAAGAGGACGCCAAACTGAATTCACTACTTCTCTTCCTCCTTGCGTAACCACTTCTTTCATTCACAAACTGACTACAGACAAGCTGAAATAGTCAAAATATTCTACTTAAATGGAGAAATGGAGGCGTGGTAGTATGTTAATCACAAATTACGAGCACGCACCCGTCAGTGTGGAAGGATTCTGAAACAAAAACTGATTCAAAAACCTATGCAAGATGGTGCGAATAAAACTGGCTGGTGCGCAGAGTTCATGAATCCCACGGTGACTTTGCTGGAGCACTTACAGTATTTTTTGCGAAAAGTAAGAACATTTCCACGTACATGAAAGTGAATGGGGCCCATTATCATTTTGGAAAAATGGTCGCCTGAGCTGGTTTCATTTTTTCATGTGAAAAATCATTAAAATGTTGACACAAATGGGAGGCGAGTTGGGATTAGCTTTTGTAACGTTTGGGACCAATGTGACCTTTCTGAATTTAATTTATTTCTTCGTGTGGATGATGTGTTCTGTTATGAGCCTGTGTGTCCTAGATATGTAGTTCTGATTACAGTTTTTTATACATTTAGAGAAGATTTTCAGTGTGACTCCCTCTCCCATTTGAAGAGATGAGACATAAGCCACTTTTACACACAGATCCCATTAAAAAGGTGAGATAGTAACCCTACCTTTTTTCCACCACTGACTGATTTCCACAGTCAAACTAAAGCAGTACCAGAGGTGAGACAGGCTGGACTTTTACACAGTGGACCTGTGTTCCAGAATCAAAGGGGCGGTGATGCAGCACATTGTACAGTGTGACGTATAACTTGCATGTTGGAAATACCCTCAGCTTAGCAGTGTTGCTAACCTCTCCAGAGTCAGCCCATCTTTCACAAATTTGAGCATGAATGGAATTCTCCACCTGAAGTGACAACAGCTGGAGGATCTCAGCATCTCCCCAGTTCAACATATTTCTGGTCGCATTGATATGTTTGTTTTCTGTACATGGCCCGCACTCATTTTTAAATCTCCTCAGTGCGGGGGTCACTGTCATCAAAACGCCACATCTTGGTTGCAAAAAGATAGGTGTTCCTTTTACATAACATTCTGGAATCATGATTCCATCTTTATCGCTACCTTCAGAGGAGTTATAACGCCATAATAAAGGTGGGGCCAAACGATCCACCATTTCATTTATACAGACATCATTCTGGAATAAAGGCAAAATATTCTGTAACAGAGGTGTTGTGTACAGAATAAAATAAAATAGAAGTACTTTATTGATTCTAAAACTGGGAAATTGGGTTGTAACAGCAGCAAGACAGACAGTACAATAATATAATACAAGATAAAAAAAAATAAGAGCAAAATATACAATAAAGCAAAAAATGCCAAATAACTTATTAGTATAATAATAAATGAATAAAACAGTAAAGTGCAGTATCAGAACTGTAATGTGCAAAGCAGAATAAAACTGTAATTGCCAGGTAAATATGTACAGTAAAGTATGCAGTAGAAATATGGTTATGATTATGACCAGGTTTGAACATCAGGTGAGTTTATTGTTAAGTAAGATGGCATATGGAGGAAAGATTTCCTGAATGTGTCCGGTCGACAGTGGAGCTGTAATAGTCTTTTGGAGAATGTAGTCTGCTGTCTGTCCAGTGTGTGGTCAGTGGGTGCTCATCATTGTGTACACACGTATGACATGTATATCAGCAGTATTGAATACTGTACATATACATAAGCTCGGAATAAACGAAACTAAAATTGTCCATGATGGAGATCAGTTTCCTTAGCGTCCTCCTCTTCACCATGTACTCAAAACTGTCCATCCTCAGACCGATGACAGAGCCAGCCTTCTGGAGGATTTTACCAAGTCGGTTGGTGTCACTGGCTCTGATGCTGCTACCCCAACAAACAGCTGCAAAAAAGATGGTGCTGGCTCCCACAGACTGGTGCATACACCGAAGGATCTGAGCTTGTTGGTGAGTTGGCTCATCCCCTTCTTGTACAAAGTCTCGGTGTTGGATTTCCAGTCCAGTTTGTTGCTGACCTTCACTCCCAGGTAGTTCTACTCCTTCACCTCCTCCAGTCCATCCCCTGATCTTCAGTGGCTGTAAAGGTGACCTCCTCTTTCTGAAATCAACAAAAGGGGATATAGACCAGAAGATTTTGGAGAGACTGCGAAACCTGCAGTCATCATTTACAGATTCCAACTACAGTAGGCTTGTAGGATTTTCTTTTCTTCGAGTTTAAACTTGATTTCCATTGAGCAGAAAGAATCAGGCCAGATCATCAGATCTGAGGATTTAGTGAATGAAACTCAGAGTTGGCTGCAGATTTAATTGAGGTTTGGGCTCCTAAATCTCCGAGAAGAACACTCAAAAATCCTGGAGATGGAATGAGATATTTAAATGGTTAAAATGTCCTACCTGTAGGGGGCGCTAAAACTATCACAATGGTTTAACTGCAGAGGAAGAGAAACAGAAGAGATCACCAATACCGGCCAGAATTTAACTTGGTATCAGATTGGAAAGGAAATCTGTGATATTGAGCATCACTATGACATACACGATATGTTCACAATGATGAAAAAGAACTGTAATAAAAATGAAACAAACAAGATACCTCTAAGTCATATTTACATTTTATGAAGAATCACTTAATCAGGGAAACTATAAAAAAAAAAAAAACAGTCCAGTCAGAACCATAAGATTATAAGATTACTTAAACCATAAGAAAAAAATACGTAACCTGTCCAGAGAATTAGGGCTGATGGGAAATGTGGTCTTCATTCACAGAAACATGAGTACTGACTCTAAACTGTGTGTAGGATTAAATGGTCATAAAGTTAGAAGTGATAGTGATGTGCAGTCAGTCTGTTTTCCTAGTCCAGACCCTCCTGGGGCCGAGTGGAGTCCAATACGTGGATCTTCTGCTGTCAGAACCTGAAACCTGATGGATTTTGTGGAGGATGGATAAAATTCCTAAACTAAGGACAAATGGAACACACGCAGAAAACATCACTCACCAAAAATCCACTTTTTGAAAACTACACTCACGGTCAGTTAGCGCTTCCTCAACTGTGACCAAATCCTGCAGGAGGATCCACTGGACCAGAACCAGATCAGAACAAACCAGATCCCAAAGACCATGAAGTCCAAACTGCCCCCCCACTCTCCTCCCATTCCCACCGGGTTTGTGACGCTTGTTAATTAATTGTCTCTGCACTCACATCTGTCGTCTCTGGAGTCAGCGTTTCTACACGAATCCGAACAGCGTCACAGTTTTAATGATCAAACATATGGAATACAGCCGAGCAGAAGAACAAGTACATTGATGCTGCGACGTTCTCAGCTGTGACACAGCTGCACTGATCACAACAACAACAGCAACATTTGGACAAATGAGCATATAAAAAATAAAGAAATAAGGAAAAGAATAGTAGTAGTGGAACAGAAAAAATGTGCTCTGACCAAAATTTGAACATTAATGTGACTACTATTTCTAACAAGCAAATGCCATCTTTCAAAACAATATTCACAGATGGATTAAAACATCTGATTTGCATTAACTAACGGTTTAGTTATATAGTAAAAACAATTGACCAACAGTATAGCTACCAATCACCTGGTGAACACATTACTGCAGCACCGCCTTTCCCAGACTTATAGAACCCAAAATGAATCATTTCCTTTATCTTCACTATGCCCCTCCCAACTACAACAACCATCCAATCCTACATTAGCAACAGTAACTAGGCACAGTACATCTGTCAAGGTCTCAGAACAAGTGAAGTGAGTGAATGGAGTCCATATTATATTTAGTCACTTTACGTATTGCAAATGATTAATACCTACTAGTTATCAGTAAGAAACATTACAATGTTATACTTAAGGAAATATCAAGTTTCTGCAACAATAGAAACTAATAATAAGAACTACATTATGTATTGAGTGGCCTTCATAATGTTGTTGCTCTAAGAGACTAGATGACATTAGCTAGCTTAGCACACAGTTGTTACTGAATTTATTCAGATAACAATATGCAAACACCTTATTTAAAGAGATTTTCAAGACAAAAAATTAAGGTGATGAGATGCATTATTAAAATATTAGCATTATTATATTATTATTAATACCTCACAGGAACTTTCCATAATACTTGATAGCATTTAAATTAATGTCCCAGTATGTAGCTAACCAATATACAGTGTTTTATCCTGATCACAAAGCTTATTCTTAACATGTAAAGTGTATTTATTAAACCATTTTAATAGTGATAAGTCTGTAAAAATGTTGGATCTTATGTTCATTCACAATATGTCTTGTAAGTTTGGGTTGAAGACACCAAATGTAACTTTTGGTCTTGAGCTGAAAATGTTTTGGAACCATCTTAAGTAGATTAACCCATAAAGACCCAGCACTACTTTTGTGTCAGTTCCCAAATGAAATTTTCTCTCTGTTTAACATTTTTTAACCATAAAGACCCAAACATCCACCATTCATCAAAACCATCTACTGATATAAACTGTTGAATCCCTGTTGATCCACTAATACATGTAAATAATTGGTGTAAAATACAGTTATTCATCTTCTCATGGTCATCAGATATGACCCATTTGGACGTTCAGAAGCTCCGTAGTTACCATGGAAACACTATCACCTTCTACAAGCAGTAAAACCCATGGAGTTGGATCAATGACAGTGGATGGACACACTGAGTTTACGTTTAGTTAATGATAGATTTTGCAAAGAAAGTCATTTTTTCTTCAGTTTTCTCTATTTTTGATAAAAGAAATTCCTCAATTTTACTCTAAACCATTGTGAACATCTACGGTTAGTAAATTCAATGCTGGAAAATATCTAATTTTCACTGAAAAAACACAAAATAGAGAAAATAATATTACATTAAATGGAAATAAACTGCTTAAAGATGGTTAAATATTGAGAAAAAATTAATTTAATGCGTGACACATATGTCACACTGGGTCCTTATGGGTTAATCAGGATTACAGGTGAGCTACATTATTTTTGGTACTTGTGGTAAGTAGTTTGGGTTAGCTAAGAAGAGATACAGAGGACATTTATGAAGTGATGGAGTATTGGTGGTGGAATGAAAAAACGTGGAAAAAAATCTAAATTTAAAAGGAATAATGTCCAAATGGCTACCTGGCAGCTAATTAGATTAAACTACTGTCATTGGTTCCATGTCGTCCAAAATTCTCCTTGAGTTTGTCATAGTTAATCTTTTGCTTCAACAGAGCAGATTTCTCAGATGTGCAGGTAGAAATTATGAGGTTTTTAATAAATTTGGTTTTATATAACTCTGATTTTGATGGTACAAGGAAGAAAAGAGACACAAAGATCAACATGACAGAGTGAAAAACCACTGGATCAGCCTCAAACTCAAATATTGATGACTTTGTTCACATTTTATCAAGTTATGTTGTAAGTTGATAATTTAAGCTATAAAGAAACAGTGCTAATTTTCTGGCAGTTTGGAAATATTTTTTTCTCTATATTTAACTTGTCGTAAGTGATTTATTGCTATTGATTATAATATTGTCCTCCTTTTTTCAACATTTTTTCCAGTGTAAATCATGTATTTTCCCATTTTTAATTTACTCATCATGTGTATATTCATAACAGCTTGAATTAAAGTTGATGGTTATTACATCAGAAACAGTGAAAACTGAAATAAAAGTGACTTTTAAGCAAATATATCAATAATTGAACATAAAAACAAATTTCTCCATCCACTGTCATTAATCCAACTCCATGGGTTTTACTAGAGAATCAATGTTGTAGAAGCTGACTGGTTCTACATTCACTACAGAACCTCTGAATGTCTAAATGGGTCATATCTGCTGACCATGAAAAGATGAATTATTTGCATGTATTGATAGGATTAGTGGATCAACAGGTATTAAGCGCTTTAGCTCAGTAGATTTTTTTTGTTGCCAGTGGCTGTTTGGGTCTTTATGGGTTAAAGATATTAACGGTGAGGTTGTTGGATTGTTGTGAAACGGAGGATGGGCATGAAATATTTGTTAATTCAGAGAACTGAGAGACTTTTCCCATTAGACATTTATTTATGGTCTCCAAGGTTAGAACATGGTTATACCTGGAATATGTAATCTATGGCAGAAAATTAGTAAAATTACATCTACAGTTGCAGATAAAATGATCAGACTACCTTATGTTTTATTCAATTTCTTGTTCATTTTAATGTCTAGTACAACTAAAGGTACAATTTTTGGACAAATATGATGATAACAACAAAAAGTGCTCATAAGAGTTTAATTTCGGAGCTGATATCTGTCCATTTTCCATGGTTTTCTTGATATTAATCGAAATCAATTAAGTTCTTACATCAATATCTATGGCATTGTACTGACAAAAACAGTGCTTTTAGACATTCCATGTTTTCTTTTCTG
>JAPTGZ010343362.1:0-11649 GCA_029814645.1 Fowleria isostigma | reverse complement strand
TTCACTGTACAAGACTGACATATGGCTCTGTCTGCTCAACTTGCTGTTTTGAGTGGTTGAAGTTATATAAAAACAAAACAACTGTCCCATGAAAGGTGTAATGAAAAAGTGTATGAAATTTTTATTCTTGTGCTTATATAAAATTTGTGTTGTTGTCTGAGTCAGGCTTTTGTTGATGTTGATACGTTACATTAGCTATCTCCATTTTTACTTTTTTAGTTAATGGCCATCTTGATTTTATAACTCAAAATCAGCCTGAATATAAGGCTATATAGCCTGAATGCCTGAAACCTGCTTCCCAATACTGCAAATTATTTGATTCTTACCAAGATATACGACTTAGATTTAGAAGAGTTAGATAATTTATCTTGATGTAAGTGTTAAGTTCTTATTTTAAGTGTTCATACATCTGTAGACATGCTCATTTCTAGACAATCTTAATTCAAAAAATCTTGCCAAGTGAAATTATCTTGCTGCATGGACAGATATTTCACTTGTTTTGAGTACTCTTTTCCTTCAGGTTTATTGTTTTATCTTGTTTTTAGACACCCCTTTTTTGCAGGAATTTCTTCAATACCTCGTTTCTCCTCATTTACAGTATAACTTGTGTGAGTTGATCTTCTGTTAATGTTTGCTAACTCAGTTTTTGACATAACAGCAGCTAGCGATGCACATTGTTGCTACTGTAGAGGAGCAGAAGAGAGACACTGAGGAACTTGAAATGGACATACAGATATTTGTGGCTGTTGTTGTGGATGTACAGAAGTGAAACCCTTTAGCTAACACAAAACATAAACATCATGTAAGCGCAAGCATGAGTCAGTCTTACACAGTGAACCTTTAAGTTGACAGTTTACATTGATGTAACTTTGCTGCATCAAGATTCAAGTAAAGCTGAGCCAACAAATCATTTTATGCATCAGTGTGTGTTTTTAAAAATAAGTGATATTAGTAACATTATTTCAGTATTGTGGCCCCCAGAAATGTTAAATCTAATCTAACATCTGACTTTGATCAGAATCTCCAGCCTGTCGTTATATGGTATCTGAGCTCATACATCTAACATGTACAAAATGCAAATTCTCTGATTAGTAACATCCCTTGTAACCACATTTGTATTTCATCACTGAGGAGATCAGTTAGGCAACAGAGCATAAACACATTATAGAGTCACTTATATACAAAAAAGAAAAGGATTTTAAGGGGACCATGTGAAACAGATGTATGTATACTCAAGACTATAAAGAGTTAAAACATACATTTTGTCTCTGAAAGGTAGGTCAGGTTTCAGAGCAGAAAATATAAACAATACAACATAAGATATATAAATGTTTGAAACACATAAATTATGTATGCAAAGATGCACTAGAATATCTTTAACGGTTCATCTGCAAAAATCAATGGAAAAATGAGAGTAAAGCCAGATTTCTCATTTCGAGCTTTTATACCAGATGAGAGAACATCAAAGAATTTAAGAAAAGAAATGTAAAATTATATATGTACCGGTATATACATATATATATATATGTGTATGTGTGTGTGTGTGTGTGTGTAGATATATGAACAAAAAAGAAAAAATCATTCAAGCAAGTAAATTATACTCATAGTCTCAACTGGGATCAAGTTGTCATTTTAAACCACTCCGAATATCGAGTTCTGCTTATGCAGCTCTAATTTAGGTGTCTGAATCCATAAACACAATACGCAGTGCGCTCTTTCAGCTCGCAGCATGATTGTGATGTTAACTGCTTGGCAAAAGAACATGACACCCAGGGTGACACAGGGATTACTTGTTCTATATTTAGTGTTTATGTACATGAATATTGGCAGGACAACTCTGTACATGTGACACACACACAGCGATACAGTGATAATAACACAGATCTCCAGCACAGAACACATTTACAGGTGGGCTCTAGAGCAAACACTGGCTGAGATACATAGGGGAATGTCTGAACTACGACAACTTCCTCGAAAAACTTCCTGGAATTTTCTTGTAACAGTTACTATTGTCATCAATAAAAACAGACAATCAAAAAAGAGATAAAAAGTATAAAATAATTTAAATTCTCCTAAAACATGAAGAAAATATGCATTGAGAGATCTATACAATGCAGGTAGCTACTGTATCCCCTCCGGTCAACGTGATTTGAAACTGAAGGAACGGACAAATATGACGGACAAAAGCAAATGTCATGCAGCAACAAAGAAACATACGCGATGAAAGATGATCTTCTTTGAAGTTCTGCCTCCCCAGTGGCAACATGATGTCAAGACGACAAGTCTGGCAACAAAGCACCTCACGCTATGGGCCACCCAGACGTGCCACAATGAAATGTAAACATAAATATACAGGTTGATATCTCTCTCTACAAACAGTTCAGTCACTGCCACAGGCCCATCAGCTGTGTGAGTAGTCAGTCTGTATACACTCCTTAGTAGAATATCACTTAGAGTTAAATAAACTTATTTAATATATATATTTATAATAGATTTATTCTTTGCAGAGTCATTTAGCAGTATTTCCTTGTTTTCACCAGTTTGCTCTGATATTTCACTGAGTGACCACTGTGTCCCACCACATAAACATCCAGCAGGTAGGTCTTGCCTGGCTCCAGACCTGTGATGGTCTCTGTTGTCACAGCTTTCTGCAGGTTCGGGCTGTGGAAATACTTGCACAGGACCTTTTCTGACTTCCTGCGGGTCTCTGGTCCAGCACACTGGTTTTGTTCCCTGCGTCGTTGCTCCTCACCATAATTGTCAGCCACCTCTTTTCGATATATGCAGTATTTGTTGCGATCCTGCGTGCCCAGCCAGGCCACGGTGACAGAGGAGCAGGTGCGCAGCTTGTCAAAGGCCTTGATGCGAGTATCCTCTGGAAGTGAAGGGAACGGCTGTTTGTTGCTGGGTTTTGTGGTGGCTAGGACCTTCAAAGTGGAGGCCCCTTTCCTGCTTCCTCGCAAACGAATCAGGTATTTTGCTTTTGGCTTTCCCCGCAGCTGGAACTGTCGCACCCCTTCCACATTCTGGGAAAGCAGCAACTTCCCATCACGCCTCACCTGCACCTGCACGGCGTCCAGACACGCGTGGACAAAAAGCGTGACCCTTTGGTGGGAAGACACAGGAGCAAAGCGAAGAAACTTGCTGCCCTTTCTTTTGATGAAAACATCCGACACTTTGCCGTCCTTCAGCTCCACTGTCTTCTGACGAGCCTCCTCTTTTGTGCGAGCGAATGTTCCCACGTACGCCGTGCTGGTGTTGGTCGCAGAATTCACAGCGAAGACGTCAAAGTAGTACTGTGTATCTGGTTTCAGGTCGGAAACTGTGAAAATGTTTTTATTGCCAATACACACCTTCTGAATGTCTGATACCTTGGGCTTGGCTGTGTACGCCCGTGAGATCTTATTACTTGTTAGCCCCCGGTCTTTGCCAAAGCCATTGTCAGAAGGAACAAAGCCAAAGTGTGCAAAGTCAAACGGGCTGAAGTCTCTGCCGGGCTTTGGAGCCAACATGAAAGCGTCGTCAACGCTGATCTTAGCTTCAGCAGCACACATGCTCTTGAAATTGTGCTCCTTGTTGATGACGACACAGTACTGGACAGGCTGGCCCATCAGAATGCCTGTTGGAGTCGGCTTCCAGGCCAGAGTTACGGTGGTCCGGCCCAGCGCGGTCACATCCACCCGTGGGTCGTAGGGCAGCTCTGGGTAGGGCTGGTCAGATTCAGGTGTGGTGGTTGCATACACCTTGAAGTTGCTGTCCTTCTCGGTGGACAGTAGTTCCAGCTGGTAGAGGCCGGAGGGCGTACTGGTGGCCACATAGGACTCCACGTCGTTCCCCTTGTAGGTGAAGAGCTCCGTCCCTTCATCTACAGTCACCTGCTGTTTCTGCTGGTCCAGTGGTTCAGGCTCTCCTACAAAACGAAAACAAACAAGCACAACATGAGCTCTTTGCTCGAAATTGCACCCAAATGGACACTGATAATCAGGACCCTTACACTCATTTCATTCTATTTGGTTTTTGGCTGTGATAAATAAAATCACTTGCAAACATACTAAAACTGCTTAATGTGTTGATGCTATAAGGTCACGATGAAGCTTTGTGAGCCTCAGGGACGATTAGCCCTTCACATGGCAGCCATGTTTTTACTCCAAACATCCCGAAAGATCACAGGCTTGTATTCACTCAGCCTTTCCAAGGAAGCCATGCTACAAAGAGGCGCCTTGTAGCTTCTACGTGAGAGACACAGTCCGCGCTCTTACTTCAGCTTGAGCAAGAAACCATAATATTATGTTTGTCAACCAGAGAGTGTGCTCGGTGGTGTACTAAAAATTAATGCTCAAAGATCTACTCCCAGCAGAGACATTAAGCAAAAAGGGTTGCAAAGGCAGAAAGAAGTTAGCTAGCTTAACTATTGACGCTCCGTGTCGTGTGAAGTCAGACTTATATCATTTGCACTGCACATGTTGCGCCCAAATTTATCATTACGCCCCAGCTTTGAGATGAATTATTTTCTCTTGATGCAAAGCAGTTAGCTATCCAATAAATCATTTTGTAATATTTGATCTGACATGAGCACAGACACATACCCAGGTGCTTATGTATTGACATTCAAATATATGCTCACATCACACATTTCTGTTCTAAACCACTGCTTTAGTCATCTGGCAAGATCTCCTGTGCTAAAAGGACACCCTCCAGATGGAGAAAGTTTTTTGATGTGAGGGGGGAAAAAAGAAGTTTAGAAAAGAGAAGAAAAGAAAAGAGGAAGGAAGACAGGCAGACTGAGCAGCAGGATTTACCTTTGGAGGACTAACAACTGCTTAAGTAAAGGGACGCAATGGCTTTGATTCAACAGGGTGAGGAGAGTAAAGCCCTTCTCTGAAATTATAGACGTGAGCATGGTCGAGTCAGACATCATAAGTGGTCAGACTAGACACTACGACTGTGACTTAATTAAAACCCACCAAAACACAAAACCTAACATCACTGTGTAGGTTAATTGTGTGTGTGGGGGGGATGGTGATATATCCACATAACATGTCATTAACCTCTTCCACTGCTGCCTGATGTCAGTTATACCTGATCCCTCTCCACTGGCCTCTTCAGGCAGCTCCTGCAGAGTGAGTTTCCACTCCAGAGGAGCATCGCAAGGTGTCACAGTCACAGACAGGGGTGTGTTGTCTTCTTCCACCACAAAGTAGTACCTGTGAAAATCATAGGGTATCAACACTAGTATTCACATCACAGTTTGACGTAATCCCAAATAATCTGTGGGGTAAATAAATGAGCAGACTGTTAGGCCTCACATGCAGTGATGTTATTACATTCTGACCTTGGTTTCTATTGTTCTGAGCCGTCAGGCAGAGCACAACTTTCTCATCAATTATTTAGTTTTTTGCATCAACATAAAGGATCGTGTTACATCTGATGCTTCTTATTTATTTATTTTTTTTACAGTAAAACGACTCTGCAACTGACTTGGATCAGACACCAATAGAAAATGGAGTTACAAGAAAAATCACTTTAAAGGCATGTAAGTCCATTACAGGACAGCATTTAATCCATTCACCATCTGCGATCTCTCACCTTTTGGGGGTGTCCCTGAACAGGTAGCCGCTGATCTCTGCTCCATCCGGTATGACGGAGGAGTCGTGGAACAGCGACTTGTCTCTGATCTGCATCTGGAAGAGGCCTTCGTCTCGTGTGGGCAGTTTCTGGGCCACAGCTCCGAGCACCAAGAGCACCAGCAGCACCGCACTCCAACCTTTACACTGCCTCATGCTAAAGAACAAAGAAAGGGCTCAGTTAGTGACCTACACATAGATCATGACAACAGAATGAGCTTGTTAGCATCATTATGTTAAATCTTAAATGCACATTAGATTTGACTTAGTATCACCTATCTGTCTTCTTCAGACAGTCCAGCTTTAAACGATCACTGTGTAACATTAACGCGTCCTCCTGTGTTTACATTAAATTCATGATGGAGTCTGTGTTGTGCTGGGAGCCTGTTTGTTGACATTAGCTGACTCCAGCACTAAGTTAATCATACCTAGCATTGCACCCTATTGCCACTGTAAGGGAGTAGAAGAGAAACACTGAAGAACTTGGGAGTGAGCGTAAGGGTTTTTGTGTAAAAAAACAGCCTGATCCCTCCTCATAGAAATCACTGTAGGAGATGTTATCATGGATGAAGGCAAATGAGATTGTTATTAGCTCAGAAATGGAGTTAGGGAACATAACAATAACTGGCTCCCAGTGTAACCCAGACTTCATATAAGTAGACACAAATCTTATAATGAAGCTTTAAGCTTCAGATTAAAGGCTCGTATCAGTCAAAATGCATCTAAAATTCAACTTTGTTTCACCTTTTCTTTCATCTTTGGACTGGCAAGAAAACACAAAGGCTGCTTAATGCGTTTGATTTGGACAGCTTTCATGTTTCAGCTAAACTGTTTTCTTGCATTCTTAATTAACATGTAACATTAAAACTATGTGGCAGCACAGAAACCATCTGTCAGATAATGGTGGAGTGAATGAGGGGAGAGTAAATGAGTACTCCAGGCCACAGTAAAGGAGGAGGAGGGATTAGATTAAAACACACACGTGTGAAAGGAAAAGACATTGAGGAGCTCCAGGGAACCACACAAATTCATAAAACACTTCATATAAAAATCCCCAAATCCACGCTGTTAAAGTTTCATCGACACAAGTATAAGAGTGTTTAGAGCTGCAGTCCTCAGATGGAGCTGCGTCTTGGGACTGAGGTGCAGCTGACCGTGGCTGAGAGCCTCTCACGTATCCCCTGTCTATTGATTTTGCCCCATTGATTGCAGCTGATGGGAACGCCAAATCCCTGGTGATTTAATCAGCGTAATGATGGCAGATTAGCCAGATACTTTACTGCCATTTACTGCAAGTGAGATGGTGTCCTTTTAATGACCCCTCTGCTTCTCCCTTTCTCTGCTCAGCCTCTCTTGTCTTTTCCTTTCACAGTTTTTTTTCCACCAACAAATGAAACTAATCTCTTTTCTCCTTCACACTTGTACACATGCCTGTCCCTCTTTACATTATCCCTCCCTTTCATGACACCCCCCCCCCTAAAAAAGACTAAAGGGAGATAAGTAAAACCAGAGGTCTCAGCCAGCCCCTCACAACAAACACAACTTCATTTTTACATTATGGTCCTTTAAAAACACAGTTGGAGAAAAAAAGCCCTTGACAGTTTCTGTCAGTGTCTGTGTCTCTGCGTTCGTCTGAGCTCTGCCTCCCGTCCCGTCATACCGCCAGACTTCAGAGAGCAAAAGGAAAGCCGCCTAAGTGGTACTTTGAGGTTTGACTCACACAGAGAGGGGAGATCCTTATCGCCTCGGCTTGTCTCATTCCACTTCAGAAGCGTGTCACTTGGAACAAAGACATGTCTATTAATACTCAAGACAGCACTGAGGTGGTATGTACAGAGCTGTTGTGAGCTGTCTTTCATTCCAACATCCCCAAAACACCACACAAGACACAGCAGTGACCCCCCCCACGGCTGCTCTTGTACACTGCACACTGATGTCATTACACATAATGTCTGCTATCACTCATACAGTAAGAGTTTTATCACCACTGTCATTAGCACATTAGAAGTGTGCCTTCAATGTACTCTCACATGTGACACTACTGATTTAAACCCCACGACCGAACCTAACCGGGGTTATATTCCTTCCACATGGGCTGTATTCACTATATATTGCAGAGATGACATCTGCATATTAGAGCAGTTGTCTTGGGTCAGTGCGGTTGCATGGACCAGCGCAGAGTCAACATGGTCACACACAAGCTGCATTGGATCTGCTTTTTTTACATGCAGGCCTCATACCACAGAGTTCCCTTACCAAAATAACACATCAAAAAAGTTGCATCTGGAACAAATAAAGTCTAATGTTTAATTAGAAAGAGGAAGAATGTATGATCGCAATTTGAGGAAGGATAATTTTAAGGCAAGGTCACCCGCAATCGTGTCAACTTTGTTTTGCTGCTGCTTTTTATCTGTTTTTTAAAGTTTTTGTTTCACTTTTAGCGGGAAGGATTTTGGGGTAGAAAACGTCCCGTGTTCTTATTTGCAGGCTGTGGAAATGAAGAGAGCTGTGTAATGGGATTAAAGGACAAATGCAGCAGTTTTACAGTGTTTTTAATCAACTGGGGAAATGGTGATGATTTTTTTTCCCCTCGGCTGGCTTTGATAAATCTACATTATCAATCTTAAAGAGGAAGAACAAGAGAATGAACTCCTCCCCCTTCCATTTCTGTGGGATCTGTGGAAAGGCATCTCATCATTTGAATTTCTACTATAACAGCTTTGACCCCGCTCTAATTTGAGGTCATTACAAGCAAAATGGGAAACCATGTGCAAAGCCAAAACAAAATGTTCACACTATGTCCTTACATCACACAGATGGATACAATCTTTTCAGTGACATCAGTCAACTGCAAAATTAAAATCGCTCACAATCCACTGATGATTAAAAGGAAAAAAATATCCAACAATTCAAACAGTTTTCCTTTTTTCATCCACCTGATCAACTCGGTGCATGTGAGCGAGGGCATTTCTGAGGAACACAGTGATTATAAGCACACTATTTCCATGTATGGAGGTGTTTCTGAACGCAAAGCAGAGCACACGCATGTCCAGCACAGGCCTCGGCCTCCTGTCATGTGTGTGCATGTGTGCACGTGCATGAGCGCCCAAACTGCCCCTGACCTCTCCTTTCTCCGCTCACTTTGTTTAACCGGTCTCTCTCCTTTCCCTCCAGCTCCTTGTCAAGACGGATAAGCCTCCTGCCTCCTGCCACATGGAGCTCATTAACAGAACGGGAGGGAATAAAAGACAGTTTAATTTCAACACAAATAAAGAGACATTTCGGATTCCACCCAACAAGACGCCTGGCAGGGAACTCGCAGGACCTGAAGCCTCTGTGTGTGTTTTCTCTAAGGAAGTCTGAAGGCAGATTTATGGTGGGTCCTCAGTAGCGAACTCCATCACTGCTGTCACTTCAGGGCCAATGTGGGGATTGGAGAGAGTGGAGTATATAGGGCTTTGAGCCAAGGATGGAAACACGCAGGACCTGGACCTGTTCTCTAAGCAGGCCAAACCAAAGCAGGTTTGGTGCTCTTGGACAGCTTAAACAGCTCATTAATGAATTGGTAGAGACTGTGGTAAGGGCTCGGATCCAAGACTAGAGATTTTTATCTGGTGTGTGTACGTCCACATGTGTGTGTGGGTCCAAACCCGAGCAAATTCCTCCGCTCTGCTCTGTGCATGAGTCTAAATCATCACTCAGGACCTGTCTCCTCGCCATCCACAACATCACTCACAGTTTGAGTTTCTGAGCTATCCACATCATCAGACCACGAAAGCTGGCACAATAGCATGATGGGGAAGGAGAGCCCAGTTTCCTTTCCTTCTTTCTAGTACATCTCTGGAGCTCGCATTTAGCCCTGCATCCTGGGATCTGTCTCTATGAGGAGGGTCAGGTCGGAGGGCCCAAAAACCCAGCCATTGAGACCGAATTGAAGGGGGGGGTGGCTCTGACTGATGTGCTGGCTTTGTGGCTGCGAGGGTGATTATAGATTACAAGAGAAAATGTCCCATGGGAAAGTCATCCACCCACTGCCCATCATCCGGGGCACAGGCCCTGCCGTCGTCGTGGGAAATGAGTCAATCACGAGCCGTTATGTTGTGCTTTGGCAGACAGGGAAGCACAGAAAAGCCTGTTCAGCAACTAGTGTGAGCCGCTCTGCCTCTGCTTGTGTCCAATCTGAGGGCGCATAATGAGGGGCTTTGCGAAATGAATGTGCCCGGGGAAGAGGGAGTGGATATGATGAATAATTTAAAAAGGAAATAGAAACTTGTGTCCTTAATCTTCCACCAGTGACTCTGGATGTGTGACAAAGGCAACGCGGACAAGACTGTATATACACCGCAGCCTGTCACTTCTCTGGACGCAAATGGCTATAGCAACACTGGCGGAATTCTTTCAGCCAGGAGTTTTCATATGCAAATCACGGTTTAGTTACGGTATGCAACGCAGACCTTCCCATTTTAAGACTTTTTTGTTCATGATCCATTCTCTTGAGAAAGTAGAAGGGAGGCAGTGTGGCTTTACCCCTGCTACTAAATACAGTTATTCAAATCCCAACTCTGAGTATGTCTCTCATTAAACACAGACTCAGAGGAAAAACACAGCGCTTCCACGGACCGCATGAGGAAAACAACTCCCAACAACTACTAAACTGTGATTAATTCGACTCCGATAATATTTTAATCCAATGCGCTCACGGTGAGTCCAACACACTTTTTCCTTTCCTATTTTCATTAAAAACAGTTGGACTTGGCTCTTACAGGTGCGTAAAAGCAACATAACAGACTGTGTGGGAAACATTTTTTTTGCAATAACACCAAAAAGCAAAATTCGCTTTTTGTGTGTGTATGTGTGTGTATGCACTTTAACGCGCAAATGGAGGGAAAAACCGCTCACATATTTACAGGCTCTTGCGCGTAATGGGCATTGAAGAAGTGTGCGTATTGATAAATGGTGCCTTTATTGGGTGCTGTGTCACCCCTGGGAGCATGGGAACCCTTAGACGCACAAAGCAAGAGGATTTTCTAAAGTTCATCAGCTAAACAGGGAATAAACTCATCTGCACCCATCATCAGGTCTGATGTGATACGAAGCCCAAACCAAAATAACCAAAACTTAAAAAGGGGCTTGCGAGTTTGGGCTTGATTGAAATGTGTTTGAAACTTTTAACTTCCCGGAGTTGTAAACCGCAAAACCTCTTCCCCTCTCTTTCTATCTCCCCCCTTTTCTCTCTCTCTTTCTCTTTTTCTGGCAGAAGTATCAAAGACACTTAAGTCCGGGAGTCCGATTCTGAATTTATATGGAGCTTTTATGCGCATTAAAACGCATTGGAGAAGTTACACAAAAAAGGGACACGCATTTCTCCCTCTTTGTGTCAAGCCTGAGATCTAAAGAATAAAAAAATAAAAAAAAATTCAAAGAAGCCACTCTGATCTGCAGACGCACCGCTATATCATGCGGAGAAAAAAAATAAGAAATTCTTCACGGGACAGTCTTACCTTCCACAATATGAAACGAGGAAATAATCAGAAGGATGCCGCTCCTGGATGTCAGAGCCACTTTGATATCACCAAGGGAAAAAAAAAGAAAAAAAAAAAAAAGAAAAGTGCCTTACAAGTACAGGCAATGCGATTAAAAGCCAAAAAAAAAAAAAAAAAAAAAAGCAAAGGAAAAAAGAAAAAAAAAAAATCAAAATACAAGTTTTCCTCTACAGTGTCCAGTAGTTTCCACAGTTTTCACTTCTATTGTTGTTGCCTATCAATCGGATTAGGCGACTGCTCTGGTGCGTGTTTGCAGTTTTCTTGCGGATTTAACTGGTCTCTGGTGGGCAGGAGTGTGTGCGAGTGTGTGTATGAGTGGGTATCCTGAGTGCTGGCAGTGCGTCCCTCCCCTGCCGTGCTGCTGCTATTGAAACCTCCACTGGATTGGAGGCAAACTGGTGCGAACTTCTTCTTCTTCTTCTTCCCTGTGCTCTCTGTAGGACGACTCCAAGACACTGAACCAACCCACTCTTTCAGCACAT
>JAPTGZ010343313.1:0-11197 GCA_029814645.1 Fowleria isostigma | reverse complement strand
CGACATTCACTCACAGCCACATTCACAACAAACATCCACTGTAATATTTCAGCAGTGGAGGAGGAAGTATCGTTAATCACAGTTAGACTGAAGATGAGGAGGGGGAGGAGATGAGGAGGAAGAGGAGGAGGAAGAGGAGGAGGAGGAAAAAGACGAGGGGGGGTGGGTATCTTTCTCCTGTTGGTGGTTAAAGGCTTCGTTCTCTCCTCGTCTGTATCTGTGACATTTCAATTGCACACCCAGCCCTCATCACTCAGACAGATAAGACACACACACACACACACACACACACACACACACACACACACACACACACACACACACAAAGAAATCACACTAACAGCTGAGCACTGAGGAAATACTCTTGTGGTATTTCTAATACCATGCATGCAGGTATCTCACCCTCTTTGCTCGAATGTCCTTTGCATTGCGAAGACTTTTAGAGGCTTGTCCAATCAGTTTACGATATTCCTCCGCGGCAGCAAGTCGTAACGCTGCTGTCTGACTTGTGGCGTCTACAATGGATCTCCACACGGCAAACACACTGCTAACAGCATAACAGCACAGGGACAGATGCACGTTGGACAGTCCCACCATGTGGACATTAAGACAAACTTCTTTTGTTTCTACAGTTGAAAAGTAAATAATAGCTAAAATGTTTTCGTTTTTTTTTTGTCATTTCAGTGTTTGGTTCTATTAAATATTATACTTTAGTGCAGTTGTTCTCAAATTTTTTACAGTGGAGTACCCCCTGAAATATACTCTTTTATTCAAGCACCCCAACTCTTACTTCAGCATTTTATATATTTTTTTAAATTTGGTAAAATTTGTTCCTGTGCCAAAGATGTCTGTTTTTTTTTATGTCTGTATTGTGATACCTGCCTGGAACTGGGTGCGCATGTGCTCATCAAATACGTGACATTTCAGTAAAGCAGTCCAATTTTGTAGTTTTTTTGTCCACCTACCCGCAACCACAACTTATCTAGCACCAGTACAAGAGTGATGATGAAAGTGTAATTGAACTTATTGTAGTTGTCGTACCACCACACTGACCAGGAAAATATAGTTTGAAGGCTGAAAACTTAAGCGGTGTTGGTTTAAAAATGCGTCACCAAACTGTGACATTTAATGACGACTAGCCCTGTTGTGAGAGAGACAGCGCCAGGCAGAGAAGCCCGCAGCAGTGGCAGCAGTGAGTGGTGGCGAGTAGTAAGCATGGCAGGCCAGTGCCTCCATATGCCTGCTGTCTGTCCCGCACCAGGGGGCTTTTAAAATGAGTGCTGGTCACTGCCGCTTTGATTCCAGAATGCAAATCTACTGTGTTAACGTCCAGCCTGTCTCTGTTACTCCTTTGACTCAGCTGTAAATTAATCAATGGATCATCATCACACCTTTTTGTGCGATCTGTCTGTGTAAAAGTGGCTTGATATTTATCTAAATATCACCAGCAAATGGTGAACACTAATAACCAGAGTCCTTCCTAATCCTTGGATAAATAGTTCATGTATGGATACCTGTATGTAATAAATTCTATTCATTATTTTTAAATACTGCTAAAAGGGGGTTTATCACCCTCTAAAAACTGAAGCAGAAAACAGATCATGAAAAGACTGTATTAGTAAGCATAGTTACCCAGAGGTGATAGCATCTGTATTTCCTCTTTGCCAATCTCTCTTCTGATACTGGATCGCTAACCTCTGAAGAGCCTGGGAAAGAGTTTTCCACAATGTCACACTACATCATCAGTATTTAATGAAAAACACACTAGTTTAAAGATAAAATACTAAATCACATGTTAAAACTAACTCCTATCTTTACATAACAACAGTGGCGGTCCTTCCTGCAGGCAATATAGGCAGTTGGCTAGGGCGCCACCCAGTGGAGGGCACCAGATATGCAGCAAGGAAGGCCAGAAGGATTGGACTGTGAAGTGCGATCATGCAAAGTAAAACAATAAAGAATAAATGACTTGAGGTGAATTTGCACCTCATTATTTGGTTTATTTTGCAAATTATATGTTGACTATTTAACATGTTATACTGATCACATTTTTATTATATAATTTTGCACACAATGTTGTATTATTTCTGATTAGTCTTCTGATTTTCTGTTCTAATTCTTGAGTGTGTACTTTTTTATCAGCTCCTGTTGTATTTTTAATGATAACGTTACACTACTTTGCTGTAAAAAACAAAAAAGTTCATGTATTGTTTTTTGTTTTTTTTAAAATACCATTATAGAATAAATTTGCACATATTGTTTCAGTGTTAATTATCTTCAAGTAAATGTGCAGTTCCTCGGACATGAGATCTTTTTGTTTATGTTTTTTTTTTTTTTTTGGGGGGGGGGGGCACCACGGTAAAGCTTGCCTAGAGTGCCAAATGGTCTAGGACTGCCACTGAGTAACAATACCTAAATCCAGTCTATAGATAACATTTTACTAAAGGACCAATATGTAAAATCCATGAATTGTTGTGTCAGATACCAGTTGCCAATACACATAAAAGACTCACATCTCTGCATGCTTCAACCACGTACCTTTCAACCAGTATTCTTTCTCCTCAAACATCTGACAAAAACAATGCTAGTGGTGACTTAGTGAGCTTTGTTAAATTTACAAAACTATGTCAGTTTTTCTATTAGTTTTAGCTTTTACCTACAATACTCAATAATATATTGAATTTATAGACAATGTTCTATCACCTGTCACAAGAAATAGGAAATTGAACACTGTGTGTTCTGCTGTGCAAGATAAGATAGAGTTTACGTAAAACAGTAATTAAATAATCAGTAAACATGTATGAAAAGATTTTTGACTTTGTTGTTTTCAAGCTTGTCTTCACTCTACGGGGGCTGAACTCCTTCTGGTTCACTGGTTGACTCACATGTACATAACACATTCCCTATATTGGGTCAAAAACACAAAGTACTGAATACAACTTTGTTGAAAAGCTGGAAACTAAGTGAAAGAGAGAGAGAGAGAGAGAAAGAGAGAGAGAGAGGTTAAATAAGACTATAAGAAGTCAAAATTATGACATAAAATATGACATAAAATGTCATAATTATGAGATAAAAAGTCATAACTGTTAGATAAAAATTAATAGTTATGATAAAAAGCTGAAAATATGAGGTAAAACAGAAATTATGATATAAAAAGTCATAGTATGACATAAAAAGCAGAAATTGCGAGATAAAAATTAAAATTGCATTTTTTTTTTAATATTAATGAAACAATACTTATTTAACCAGAAAAAATCATAAAAGTTTCTGTTTTCTAATTCCACAGTGCTACATATTTTACATATTGTCGCATTTGTTTAGTTTGAAAATGTAATGAGTCTATTCTGAGAATGTAAGGAGTATGAAGTGCAGACATTTATGTAAGGAACATAATGTACAGATATTTATATAAGGAGTATAAACTACAGATATTTATATAAGGAGTATAAAGTACAGATATTTGTATAAGGAGTATAAAGTACAGATATTTATGTAAGGAGTATACAGTATAGATATTTAGATAAGGAGTATAAAGTACAGATATTGAGATAAGGAGTATAAAGTACAGATATTGAGATAAGGAGTATAAAGTACAGATATTTATGCAAAAATATGAGAAGTAAAAGTCAGCAGTTGCCAGAAAAATAAATACTCAAGTCAAATACAGATACCTCAAAAATGTACTTAAGTACAGTTAGGAAGTACTTATACTTGGTTACTTCCCACCTCTGCAGAACAGTGTGTGGAAACATTGATGCACATAGAAAGTCCCATTAGTCAACCCTTTTTTTACTAATATTGAACCTAAAATCGATGCACGATGAACATTTCCAGTAACCAAAACAAAAGGTGCCGGTAATAGAACTAATAGTTACCAGAATAACGGGTGTTTGTGTGAGCGTACCTGACCGTACTCTTTCTCGATCGCCGCTCGTTGTTTATTGAAGGACCTAAGGGAAAACAAGCCCAACACACCAGACTTGTAATTTAACACCACCTTTCATTTGTCATTTCTCTATTGATCTGACAGAGCCTCAGCCTCCATGAACTCAGTCCTAACGCTGTGACCCATGTCCTGTGTGCAAACGTCTGACATTGTTGTACCTGATCTCCTCAAGCAGCTCTGTGTCCTGATGTTGTTTGGTCTGAAGTCTGCTGATCTGCTCTGAGAACACCGTTTTGACCTGCTGGCTCTCCTTCACCTGCACAGACACATGGAGGACACTGGAAATCTACAACCAATAGGACTAAATCATACATTCTCTTTCTTTCTTGTTTTATTCTTTGTTTTATTTCTTTATTTAAAAAAAAATAATGATGATAACAATAATACACTAGTTTTTCCTGAGATTTGCCAAAGCAGTGATTATTGTAGCCACTGAAAAAGCAAACAAAATATTCTATAGGTAGCCCTAGTAACAGTATTGGGGAGTAACGGATTACATGTAATGGGATTACGTATCCAGATTACTTCAGCAAACCTCTGGAAAAGACAGTGAAAATGTATTTTTATAATAACTTTTTTTTTTAATAAAAAAATGAAAAAATAAAATCAATTAAAAATTAAATAAATAAAAAGTTTAAATAGATAAAGAGAAAGAAAGAAAGAAATGTCCTCTTTATGGGGGAAAGAGTGAATTTAGTTGTGTCCCCATAATCCTACTACCAGTTCTTGGTTAACCCATAAGAACCAGTGTGACACTTGTATCAGTTCCCAAATAAATTATTTTCTTTACTTAACCTTTCACACATGATTTGTCACAATTTATTACATTTTGATTTTTTTTTCAGTGAAAGTCATCCATTTTCTCATGTTTAATTTACTAATCATGAAATGGTCTTTAATGGTCCGAGTAAAGTCAAAGGTTATTATACCAAAACAGAAAAAAACCTAAAAAGAAAGTGACTTTTTCAGTAAAATATCGCATTAACTGAACATAAACCCAATGTATCTATCCACTGTCACTGATCCAACTATATGGGTTTTACTGGTGAATCAATGTTGTAGAAAATGAGTGTTTCCACGTTAACTACGAAGTCTCTGAACGTCCAAATGGGCCAAATCTGATGAACATGAAAAGGTGAATAACTGTATTTTACACCAATTATTAACATGCATTATTATTATTATAGGATTAGTGGAGTAACAGTTTGTATCAGCAGGTACTTTTGGTTGAGGGTGGATGTTTGGCTCTTGTTGTCTTGGTCTTGCTCTGGGACCAGTTTTCCTGTCTGGCGTTATAAGTTGTAGGAAGTGTTTTTATTGATTTAGGGACCAACTTTGAGCTGCTTCAGCAGATAAAGGATGTCATTGTCAGGTTTAGCCATATTATAAAAACACTGTCAATGAGCCATTTTGGCAAATTCAGTCGGTCGTGATGAACTACGATGTTACTGCAAATGTCAGCATGTATTTTAAAACCACATGATGTAGTTGTTGTTTGCTGGAGGGCACACATATTAATCAGTTCATTTGGCTGTCTGTCTATCCGTTGTTTGTCTGTATGTTATTCTAGCGGTCATATTTCCAGCTTTATTGATATCAAACCATGACTAAATGATTCGACCAATTCTTTAGTCAATCTGATTATTTTTTGGTAATATTAGGCAAAGTACAGCTGAGATATAGCTGAGATATAGGCTAAAGTTCAGAAATGGGCATTTCACCATAACTTCTGTCAAAATTACTGTATCGACTTCAAACCTTCTCATATGCTGAATTTCACAACTCTAGCTGTGTGACTTCTGGTTACTATGGTAACATATGTAAAGTTGTTTAGCATAAAAACCTCCTGTCTGTTCATTGTAGCAATTTCAACCTAATGCCAAATTATGAGAAATTAAATTCTCTATCATTACCACCGGCAAACACATTTACTATGGCAGTTTCATCTGTCTGTCTGTTTGTTTGTATGCATGCTAGTGTCCATGCTTCAAGTAGTATTGCTTTCAAACTATGACCAAATAATTCGTCCATATTCTCTAGTCGACCTGGTTATTTTTTGGTAATATTAGGTCAAAGTACAGCTGAGATATAGGGCAAAGTTCAAAAATGGACATTTCACCATAACTTCCGTTAAAATCATTTTATCGACTTCAAACCAAAGACAAATTGTTCATTTTTTCATTCTGCATGTCTGCATCATGATGTCATAAGGATCACCCCCCCCTCATTAGCACTCAGGGGTAAATGTCAGGAGTCAGTGAACTCAGTTTTATGAAATTTCAAATGGCTGTAATATAGACAATATTCATCTAATCAACCGACATTTGACATGTAACGTTTGTGAACAAGTCCCTTCTCATATGATAAATTTTACAACTCTAGGCTGTGTGACTTCTGGATGCTATGGTAACGCATATAAAAAAATTTTATCGTCAATAACTTCCCTTTTGGTCATTGTAGCTATTTCAAACTAACACAAAATAATTTTAAATTCAATTCTCTATCCATTATCAACCTCATTTGTCACATGTGTATTTATGGATTTGAGTCATTTTCATCTAAAGTGACCAGTCAATCGTCTAATTTACATACTCACAAAACGACTTCTATCTATAAAACTAAGACAATATCAACTTATTCACATTATCGACTTATACGACGTCACATATGGCCTTTCATTTGGTACCAATTTTGTTGAATTTTGATGACCTTGAAAGGTCAAACTCAAGGTCCTAATTTTCAAAATACCCAATTTTTGATCATAACTCCCTCAATTTTGCAGAAAAAGAATCAAATTACAAAGTATGAAAATATAGAAAATATGGAAAATATAGAAAATATTGGCCAAAGTTCTCTGTGTGAGCCCTCCAGCAAATGCACTGCCCATGGCTGTTTCATTTGGTCAGGTGGTTAAGATATTGTCCAGTTCCACTGCGCTCTGCAATCAGACTATGATTAAGAGAAAAAGTCAGTAAAATTAGTCACAATATGGGGTTTTCTAGAGGTGACATGGTCTAATATGACACTGTGTGATGCAAATGCAACAAAAACTCTTTAAAGGAAGCAACAGCTCATTATAAACATTTCTTTTTGCCTTCAATAATTCAAAAATGTTTTAATTATTTCACACATTTCAAGGTCATTTCAAAAATTTCCCCCTGGGATTAATAAAGTATTCTGATCAATTCCAACTTTAGAATTGTGTACAATAGTCATGAAGCTGGAAATTCAAAATGTGATCATCAACAAGTTATTCATGTAAATTGCCTACCACTACTGTGGTTCTTTTCTTATCTATTAGGCAGGAGCTTTAGTGTCTCAGCAAACCCGTTCCTATCTGACCATGCTGACTTGTTAGGTGGAGTACCCCAGGGTTTTGTCTTGGGCCCGGTTTTGTTTCTGCTCTAGGTCCTCCCCTTAGGAAAGTCAATCCAGGAGTTTGATGGCTTTTAAGGGTAATATTAAAACTCACTTGTTCCTCCAAGCTAGCTGCAGTAGATTGTGAGTTGTTTTATGACCATCATGGTATTTTGATTTATAACTTTTGTGATTGTATTTTAACTGTGCTTTCTATTTATATTTTATTGTATTTGTATTTATTTGTATTTTGTTGCTCCTTTATGAAGCACTTTGTGACTTCTCTTGTCTGTGGAAGGTGCTATAAAAATAAGCTTTACTTACTAAATTAACTTTATAAATCCACACATCACAGAACTACTACTTTAAAAAATTCCAAGGTACCACTTCTCTTTGTGGTTTATAATTTAACAGTGGATTTATTAGTAACTTTTTAACTGATTTAAACCTTGTGCTACATCCACTTCCTTTCACCTCATTCACACTCACAGCTTAGAGCTACATGGCTAAATGTTACTTTGTCAGAAAACAATTGAACTTCTCCAAAAGTTCTCTGCAATACCCTAACAAGAATAATCCTGACTGTTCACGTTAAGAGCATAACATCTGATTTCTTCCATTACTCATGCAGAAAGGGCTTAACCAACCTTGCAATGACAAAGATGTAACACAGTGAGCAATTTGAGCATCTATGGGATTCTTCTGAAACTGAACTGATGCATCTACACATCTGACAACAGAAATATAACCCCTATTTTAATTTAAATACAATGAAAGTATGTCATAAATAACAAGGCACACCAGAAGACAACACGTAAAAGTAGAGGAAAAACACTGGAGATGCAGATGGAAAAACCCCCAAACCTCATATTAACTTAAAACATTACATCATCTGTAATGTTATGAAATATATTTTCAACATATAATGTAATTATATGTACAGAAGGGCCTACCTTTCTGGGGGGCGGCTGCATTATTAAATGTCCGTTATAGTTTCTCCGTTACTGTTGTACTTTGCTTCAGCTGTGGTGCACTGCTACTTCCTCAATATTTTCAGACATGCTGTCTCTCCCTCTCTTCCTCTCTTACCTTGCTGCCCCACCATCTCTCTCTCTCTCTCTCTCTCTCTCTCTCTCTCTCTGTTGTGGACTTCTCATGGTTCCTGCAGATCTCATCTGATCTGAGAAAAGCAGCGTCAGGGTTAAAGCTCACACGTCTCTTCCATGTTAGTACACTGTAAACCTGGATATAACCTGTTTTGTAGTGATTACCCATTCTTTTGTGTTTTGTATAAACTGTGCAGTGGTGGTCCTAGACCAGGGGTCATCAACTAAAATTCAGAGAGGTCCAGTCAGCGAAAATGTATTAAGCCTAAGGTCTGGAACATGATAATGTCTAATTTGAGTTAGTGTGATATGTAAATCTGGGTGCGATTTAAGGAACTTGTTGCCCTGATAAAAAATGAAAATTGTTTTACCTTTAATGCTGTTAACTTTATTTGAAACACAAGCACATAATAGAAGTAAAACTGAAAAGAAGAAATTGATTGTCATTTTAAAGCTTAATTAAATACTCCATAAATTGAAAATTAAAATAATATATAAAATTAGAAAAGCACTGAGAGAGCGCAGAGCTCCACCAAGCATGAGAGTTTCCCCCATATTGTGACTCACGCCAAAGTAATAATCCAGGGGTCACTAACTGCGGTCCGTGTCCAGTCCCAGACGCCATCCAATACGGACCCAGACCTGGACCCGGAGCTAAAATCATTAGATTATAAGGGAACTTTAAATTTGACGGTGAGCTTCTATTTTTAACTGGCGCAGCTATTCCATGGTTTACGGTACTGGCTGTAGATCAGGAAATACATGTGCGTAAAGTCATGTCACGTGACGCTACTCAGCCAATGAACTGTCTGCATTCCAGTCGGTAAACGCTGAAGCGCTGCATTCGTTTGAGGGACAGACGAGAGAAAGAAGAGCGATAAACAGAAAGAGAAAAGAAAGGAAAAGAGAGGAAGACAAAGAGTCAACGAAAAGTCGAGTGAGAGTAAGGAGTGGTGGCCCTTACACCATTCACGCCTAGATTTAAAATCCTGGAGGACCAGCCACAGCCCAATGTTGTCACTAAACCACAGAATGGAGGGAAGTGACATAAAAGAGAAAGAAAGTTCAGCATGTGTGTGTTCAGTTTGTTATGTGTTAAGATTTGTTGAGTTTAATGTATTGTTAAACTGGTGAAACACTTAAAGCACTTATTTTATATATTTTTTCAATTTATGGAGTATTTAATTAAACTTTAAAATGACGGTCAAATTTTATTTTCCGGTTTTACTTCTATTATGTGAATAAAGTTAACAGCATTAAAGAAAAAACATTATTATTATTTTTTTTTTTTATCAGCGCAACAAGTCCCTAAAATCGCACCCAGATCCACATACCAACTCAAATTAACCCTTTCATGCATGAATTACGTGAATATTTTTTCCTTGAGTGTTTTTATTCCTTTTTAAGCATGAAAAAACAATGCAATTGAATTTTTTTTTACAAACCTATTTTTCATTTTTATAAAAATGTCTATTCAGCTGGAAACCACGCATAATTTTAAAGCAAAGAAACATGTATTTAAAACCCATCATCAGAAAGCGATTCACTGTGAAAATTATGAAATAAAAATAAAAACATTTTTAATGTTGCAAATGTAATGTTTTCTCATATTTTAACATTCCCTAATATTAGTTATTACTCACTTCATAGCAATAATATAAAAAAAACCTTTTTGTTCAAGAAAACCTATTTACAGTCTAATAATTAACAATAGATGTACAGTAAAATATGTTACTGCAGATCAGATTCATCAAAAACAGCAAAGTTAAAGTAATTCGTATGCAGTAATTGTAATTTTTGGCTGATATGGAACTAAAACAATACAATAATAATAAATAATATACAAAAGAACTGCTGGAGAATAGCTGTCCACTGCTGTGACCCATATGCATGAAAGGGTTAAACATTATGATGTTCCGGACCTTAGGTTAATACATTTTGCCTGACTGGACCTCTCTGAATTTTAGTTGATGACCCCTGTAATAATCCTACATTTATTTGTATCAGTGTCCTGACTTTTTTTTTTTTGTGTGGAATTATATGCACAAATGCCAAAAATGGTCCTATCTCCCAAAGTTAAAGAATCCTTTAAAAAAAAAAATCCTGGAATTTACTCAAAATCCGTCAAGTAGTTTTTGTGTAAAGTTGCTAACAGACAGACAGACAGACTGCCGCGGTACCTGGCCCCTCCCCCTTCCACACACACAGCTCAGTGAAGTGCAGGCAGCCCCGCCCACACTCACATGGAGAAGAGGAGAGACATTCGAACCAGATTAGTGCATTTAGACAGAAGTAAAATGTCGGATCACTCCCAAAATCTAATTGATTGTTCCTTGTGTCATCTCCATCATGTCCTGAAAGTTTTATCAAAATCCATCCTGTAGTTTATACGTAAAGTTGCTAACAGACAGACAAACAACCAGACAAGCAAACAAACACCGGCAAAAACATACCCTCCTTGGTGGAGATAATAAAGTGCTTTAACTGCCTCAACCAGCTTTCCGTTCGTGAATCTCTCCTTGATAGTTCACTCGTCTTTTCATCTACTCTTTGTCTTCTTTTCCTTTTTTTTTCTCTTTCTGCCTTTCACTTTTCTTTCTCTCGTCTGTCCCTCAAATGACAGTGTTTACCGACTGGAATGCAGACATTCATTCATTCATTCATTTTCTGAACCTGCTTTATCCTCATTAGGGTCACGGGGGTCGCATGGAGCCTATCCCAGTTACTTAAGGGTGAAGGCGGGGTACACCCTGGACATTTCGCCAGTTCATCGCAGGGCTGACATATA
>JAPTGZ010343302.1:0-11197 GCA_029814645.1 Fowleria isostigma | reverse complement strand
ATAGATAGATAGATAGATAGATAGATAGATAGATAGATAGATAGATAGATAGATAGATAGATAGATAGATATTTTTTATTTCATAAATGCTACACCATTATGTGTAACTAGTTATTCCCACCACTGTGTCCAACCTAAAAGTGTTTTTTTTTTTTTTCCACTGTGGGTGCAGAGGTGACAGTCTCCATACGGCCTTCTTCTCTCCTTCACTCGTCAGCCTTGTGTTACATCTGCTGGGTGTGATCTATTTATTTAAAGACCAAATGATCCCAGGCATGTCTGTGAAGCTGCATTGCCAGTGTGTGTGTGCTACATAAACCATTGTTCCACCAGCCCTGTGATTTTCACTAAAGGGGTCGCAGTGGGTTGCCATGGCAACCTTTCAGTATAGATGGCCTGTTTCTTTTCCAATAGCGGTGATCATGAGCATCATTGGAGGAGTATCATTAGCAGGCAGCCCCCAGGGCCGTGTTATCGACGCCTGGCTGGGACATGAGACAGCATGGAGGGGAACACAGGGTTTTATATGTGGAGGCTGAACAGGAACGTCATGTCTCCTTCATACCTAGATGCACCCCAGCACACACACACACACACACACACACACACACACACACACACACACACACACACACACACACACACACACACACATAGTGTAGCTTCCTTCTGCATCTGTTGCCTTCAGCCCTGCTTGTCTCTTAGGCAACAACAAAGCCCTTCCAGCGCTGATCTCCTCACTGTTGTGTCAACACACATAATGGTTGTATCATCCTTGTTTCCAAAGGCTGTCATTCACATGCCCCCCCCTCCCTCCGACATGCTTAGGGGCTCTTGTTCATGGTTCTGTGCAAATGGAGGAAAACACATAACAATGAAACAGTCGCCCAGATCAATGCCTTGGCACATCTGACACTGTTCAACAGGCTTTAAAGACCCTCCTGAGGTAAACATCCACATGGCGGAAAAAGGCCGGGGTCGGAACACAAAGATGAAACTGACTCTGACAGCTTCAACACTCCTTTGCTGTGTTGCTTACCCTGCACCCCTCCTGAAGCGTGGCTTTTCCAATGGAAATAAAGATATCAAGATACAAGATACAAGGCTCCACTCCAAAGGGCTGCCATGGGGGCTTTCTAAACACTCCACTTCCAGCTGTTTGTGTCTCGGCTCTTGGATAAGGCCTGGGTTCAATCAGAGTAAAAAACCTACATTTGTGTTTTAATACTTGCTTTCAGACACAAGCATAGAAGCTCTATCCGGTGTAAAATGACAGATGAATGAAAAGTAGGCACCAGAGAAGGAAAAAATGTATGAGAGGGAAAGTGTTTACCTTCCTCCAGTGTGGGTTTTTCTATCAAATGCACACACTGTCAGAGGAGGTGTGATGAGAGTACATGAATTGGAGTGATTCATCTGCTGTGTTTAACCACAACATGACAGCTTCTCTGCTTTCAAGCCTGCCAGCTGTTTTACCTTCAGCTTTAATAAACATGCAGGACCATTACAGCTCATCTAGTTTTTGACACAAGTGTGACACACTTACAAGATGACAGTCTCCACTCAGGCCGTAATGCCTGGTTTTGAAAGCAGAAATATGAGCGGTTGTGTTGAAGGATGGAATGAAGGCCGGGCCAAAGGAACCCGCTCTGCCCATCTGTTCATCTCTCACTCCTCTCTTCCACCTCACCTCCCTTGTCTCCCTCGTTTAGTGGAGAACGTGGACCGGCCACCGAGTGCCAGTGGAGGGAAGAAACTCAGGGTGTGCACAGAGGAGCAGATGGGAAATATCAATGAGCTGGAAAATCCAGAGTACTACTGGGATTTGTTCAAAGGAGGGGGCTGGGATACTGGTGCCACAGCGCCCCCAAGTGGACCAACACAGAGTTGATTCATCTGGAGAAGCTATTTTAGAGATTTACAGATTTTATTTGGAAAGTGGGTCAGCAAAGTGTGGTTTAAGAGGTAAACACTTTGAGCTAATCCTCGGCTCCTTTGGCCTCATGTCTGACTTTCTCAGCTGGTGTCAGCAGACGGCCCGGCCAAGCCACACGCTGCTGAGATGGGATTTCTAGTCCATAATATCCTCTTTGGGCAAAATACATCACATACAACAGCATCATGTTTAGTCAACAGCGTGAGCTGTGATGGTTTATCCCAGGGGTCTCCAACTAATTTTGGTTCAGGGGCCACATTTAGTCCAATTTGAGCTGAAGCAGGCCGGACCAGTAAAAGAATGACATAACCTAGATATATAATGACATAATCTATATATATAATGACAACTATAAGTTTTTTTTTGTTTTTAGTAGGAAAAAAAACATTCATTAAATTATGAAAATATATATACATTTTACCAAAAAAATGTAAACCTGAAAAAATAAACATTTAATTTGGAAAATTAGTGCAATTTTTACACATATATGCCTCAATATATTATCTATACATGTACATTACAGTTGTATAAACATGGTAACAGGCAGAATATTGTTAAAATTATACATTTCAGGCTGTTCATATTTTTTTTAAATTTGCATTCTATTGAAAGGGTAGTTTGTAAATGAAAACATTTTCATAGTGTACTTTTTTTCCCCCTCATAATTTTCCAAGAGGTCAGTTTGTAGTCATGATTTATTGGTTATTTTACGTGAGGTCACATTGGTCCATTTGTGGAACCTGAACTAAAATGATTTTGACACCTTTGATTGTAAATGTTTTCAGTTAAATTTTTGCACTTTCATCCTGTGGGTCAGACTGGAACCTTTGGTGGTCCGGATTTGGCACGTTTGAGAGCCCTGGTATACCCTATAGCACAGCTACACACTGCAGTCCTTTAACATCAACCCCCTGTAGTTTTGATAGATATTCTCATTTTCAATAATAAGTTGTTGGGGTATGATACTAGTGCATCAGCAAAATCAGGTCCATTTTAAGAATCAACAAGACTGCCGAGTACTTACAAGGGATTTAATGAAAAAAAATTAAATAAAAGGAAAAAAGATGAATTTGTGTATAAAAACAAAACACTTTATTACAATTAGGCTGAAAAAACCCAATGAAAACACAACTACTTTACAGTACAAATGTTTTTCATTGATATTTACACTTGTTTTTTTTCTGACATCAATAAAAAAGACAATTTATGAGAAAACACAAAATACTAAAGTACATGTTTACAGTGTATTTGCTGCAATAAAAAACAAATGACTAAAGGAACGTGCATTAATCTCCATTCAGTATCTATAGACAACAAGGGCATTATACATAAAAGGGACTATTAATGAATACACTTAATCTAATGGACAGCTTAAGCCTCAGTCTCAGGTCTGTTGAGTAATAATATGATCAGCACTTCCAAGGCATGGCTTGTCTGACCTCAGGTGTGTGTTGGGCAGTTGTGGTAACAAACGTTGGGCAATTTGTCGAACTCTTCTAATATTTTCCAAAAACATTCCACAATTTTAGAGAAGACGTGACGTGTCGATTCAACACATCAAAATTATGGATCCCACCAGAATTACAAGCAGCAGAGTTGTGACTGAACCGCCAAACGGTGAGTCCGAGTGGGCCGACACTTGACTGGACAGACTCGAAACTGGTGTGAGGTAAAAATTTCTGGACGTCAGTCTCTGCTGTGGGATTCATAAGCAAACTTTAGGACCCCTAACATCCTCCCTCACATGTATTACAGGTCCGGCGGATCGGGGTTCCTCAGAGTGGGTCCTCTAGCCACTCCCCCCGCTGGGCTTGGCGGGGGTCTTGGCCCTGATGCCGCCCTGGCGAGCCTGGCCCTTGGTGGCCTGTTGAGGCTGGGCGGGCTGCTGTGCCGGGGACTCGGCGGCGGCGGGGGCTGCAGCTTGCTGGGCGGGGCTGTGTGGAGGAGGGGTCTGGATCTGCGGCGACGCGGCTGCGGTCACCACCTGCTGTTGGATGATCTTCTGCTGGACGACCTGGGCTGTCGCCGTCCCGGCAGGTATCATCTGCACCTGAGCAGAGGCGGACGTGGCGGCCTGCGTCAGGGCTACGGTCTGAGGCTGGATCTGAAGGGACACCACAGGGACACGTTAAAGGAGTGATAATTTGCCTTTTTTTAGAATGAAATTTTGCATCTTAAAACATGTCCTTGTGGTCTTCAGAAACTGTAAATGCTATGTTTGGGTCTGAATTCTTCATTAATTCAACGCCACAGGTCCATGTTCAAGTCCATTTAAGACTATTGACAGGTGGTTTTGAGCACTGGCCCTTTAAATACAATGAGTCACTTCATACCCCGCCCCCTCCAGGATGTTGACTGTGCTTTTCAGCCATCTTTGTAACTTTCAGATACAGTACGCTGGTCTAACAAAAATTTTTGGAAATTACAATTAATAATGGCAACAACGGCAAACTGTGTTGTTCATCCTCATATGTCTGAGTCTGACCTGGAGGAGGACGGAGAAGAACCACCAACAAGAACCACCACGTCTATAATAACTTTTCCATGGTCACTCTCAAGTCCACTGTGTGAACCTGGAAAACTCGACTGGTCGAGACCGAGAAAGGTGAATTTAAACATCATTTACCTTCTATAATTTGCAACATGGTGTTTTTACAGCATTGTATTGAAAAAGTCATATTAACATGCTTTAGATGTGTTTAAAACAGAGACAAAATTAGCGCGTTGTAGACACGTAATCAATGAATTAGCATGTTCCACCTTAATTAAAAAAATTCCTGGATAATCACTAAAATCATTATCAGACGGACCAGTTAAGGTGGTAAAGGTCTACATGTCTTTCATAGATTGGTTTGTAGAACTATTAGGTGCAAATATGGTTTAGATGTGTTTACAACTGAACCAAAAATTTGCCGTATGGACTACAACTGCAGCTGCTGATGTCATACTGTGAGATGTTCGTCAGAAGTCTTGACCTTGTATGTACAAACGTAGTAATGAAACTACTTATAAATGCAACAAATTAAAAAGAAATTAAAACTGATTGTAGAAATCCACTCGATTTTTGCCATAATGAATATAAAGATAGATCTGCAGCATCTGGAGGGTTCAAATTCAAACTTTATGAACTATTAGGGTCCACAGATGCACGAGTAAATGAACCAAACACTAATAAAAGTGGATTTAGCAAAATATCACCCCTTTGACATCTTCACACGGATTCATAAATCGAAATTTTTAAAAATCCATGTTTTTACTAAAACCTCACAAAACACCTCATAAATCCTACAGTAGAAAATGAGCATGACCACTGTGCCAGGGTTTGCCTTCATGAGTTATCTATGCAGTGTTGGCAACAACTACAAAAAGCCATTAAACATGCCACAAAAAATGACCTCTCAGAAACAGAAAATGAACTTATTTTTGTTGTGTACATACTGATGTTACTCATTATGGATGCACAAAAACAGTTTTTGGAACTGATATACATTTGCAGTAAAAGTAAAAATTCAGGTCACAAAAGCTGTCCTTGGCTGTACTTTTAATCATAAATAAGCTTTTTGAAGTTATGATAAAAATGTGCAAGAATCCTCTGAGATAATGTCGTACAGAATAAATTAAATATCTAGTAACTAAGCCAAAGAATATCAATGTAAACAGAATGAAATACAAAAAATCAAACTATTAAAACTTAAACATGTACTGATAAGCAGTTGATTCCTCATTCACAGTGATGTTTAGTTTAACTGGAGTACGAAGGCAGTGACTGTGGATGTAAAGGTCTGTGATCCAACACAGGGATGGACTTAACCTCACATTCAAGTCAACAGATGTCAACATGTTACCTTCAGGAACCTAAGAGCACCTACCTGCTGAGGAGACGACACAATCTGCTGAATATTGGCCACAGTTGGCTGCTGCTGCACTATTTGTGGGAGCTTAGTTACCTGATAAGTGGAGTAAACAAGAAAATCTCCTATGAACACACAAGCCCATTATTTACCTGCAAATATTTAGTTTGCAGTGGAGGACTGAGGGTGATGATGTACCTGGATTTGTTGAGCTCCAGTGGGTTTCTGAGCCTGGGCGATGGATGTGGTAAAAAACTGAGTCTTTATCCCTGGTTGAAGCTGGGTGGTGGCTGCGTAGGTCACCTTCTGCTGTGGCTGCTGTCCTGCCTGCACTGTCACCTGCTGGGTGCCGATCTGTGGATCACAAACTCATTTCACTGAATCCTCATAGTGAATCAAGCACTAGTGGAATAGAATACTTCAATAAGAAAAGATAGACCACATGGACAAAGGCACAAAGTCAATCAGCGTATTTCAAAACATATCATGTATGTAGACAATATGCACTTCCTGCCACTGGGCGTCGCTCAATCAGAACAGACGAGGTCAATCACCAAGTATTGTAGATCCACCAATTACTGAGGATTTCACTCAAAAGGAAATTCAAAATACCTTACAGTTTTATTCACATCACAGTTTGTGACATATTTATGCTATCATTTTATTTTAATGAAGTATCAATAACATTCAAAGCTATGTTAAAATATTTAACATAAAATACGTAAGTCAAGAAAAATGTATAAAATAAGCCCAGCTTTTGAGATATTTTCATCTGGAAATGTTACACACTGTGTTCTTGTTCTGTTTGTTGACCTTATAGACAGTTGGTCATATGAAAAACAATCTGTCAGTGAATGTTTACCTTCTGCTGCACAGTTGCCTGTGCTTGCTGAGGCTGCCCTGCCTTCTGCTGAGCTGCGGCCGCTGCCTGAACCGCTGCCTGCTGCTGCTGTTGCTTCTTCATCTGAAGCAGCTGCTGAACTTGCATCTGGGGGAAGGACGACGTCAGCACAGGCCCGCCTGGAAAAGATGAGAGAGAATTACAGAACGGAACTTTATGATGTGTTACACATCAGTGGTGATTAGTATTTATTGTTAGAGTGATTCAAAAAGCCTTAACACACCAGTTTTCTGTGCTTGTCCAATAGCCACACTAATGCCTGCAACAGTCACTGGTAGCGTGGTGACACCAGCAGATGAGACCACAGCGGGAACAGAAACCACAGGAGGCTTGGTGAGGGTCACCTGAGCCGTCTGAGCCGCCTGGGCCTGAATCTGGCCCTGAGCTTGCACTCGAGCCTGTGAAAGGAAACAACAGGATTAATGCTGCAACCATGGGAACCACAAACATCACCAGAGGGGAGAACATAGCAGGTCAAAACATAAAAAGTATAATGACTGAGGGGGCTGAACATATTTTGACTGGGCTGAACATATTTTTGCTCAACAAACACATTTGTTGAATGGTCAATGTAAACTAGCATAAGTAGAGACCAAGTATTTTCCAAGAAGGCAGAATTTCTAGCTGAGTAAATCCAGTGCTTACCAGTCTGGCCACCTGCAGATTGGCCACTGTGGTTCCTGTGAGTACTGCTCCGGGTCTGGGTGCTGCTACAGCTGCCAGCTGAGGACTGGCCTGTGCGGCCTGTGCAGGTTGAACCTGGGCGGACTGTTGAGCACCTGCAGCCTGTTGGCCTTGTGCTGCCACCACTGCTGCAGCTACCTGCTGCTGTTGCTGCTGCTGCTGCTGGAGCTGCAATTTATGCTTGTGCATCTTTAACAACTCCTGCAGACAAACATATCACCAGTTTAAAATACATGCAACATATTTCATCATGTCGTTTCATTTGACAGGGCAAATCTCAAAGGTTATGTAATGCTGCCATTACTGTTGTAACAGAAGAACATGTCAAATGAACCTGTGTCCTATTTACAACTCATCTTTAGGAATATTACACATAAAGTTACATTTAATCTGACATTTGTGAAAAAAACACTGCTGGGGTACCTGGGATTTGCCTACAGTTTTGATCTGTGGGGAGGCAGCCTGCTGCTGCTGTTGTTGATGCTGTTGCAGTTGTTGCTGCCTCAGCATCTGCAGGTGGGCTTGAGTGAGAGGCTTTCCTTGTTGCAGTGCCATACCGGTAGCTAAGAGGAGAAGAGAAAACTCATCAGTTCAGTAATCATTTTACCGGAAAGAGAAAAACCAGTTCATTTACAGTACATTATGAATATTCACAAAAAGTTGTGTTTTCAGTTCATTTAGTACCTGGAGTGACTTGAGGGACCAGTGGGCGTGTCTGTGATTGCACTGGGCTCAGAGTGGTAGAAACTACAGTAGTTGCTGTCACTGGGGTAACGGCTCGAACACCCTGCCCTGTAGCTATGACGACTTCAGCAGGGGCGGCAGCAGCTGTGACGGCCCGCTGTTGCGCGTGGACTACCTGGGCTCCGGCAGCACCGGCAGGCTGGATCAACAACAACAACACAATGATCAAAGGCTCCAACCACTCTGTCTATATGGAGGCAGCAGGTGTGTAATCTGCTTCATGCCAATGCAAAAGAAATAAGTGTAATATGAATTCCTCTCAGTCAGTATGTAGTTAAGTAAAGCCAGAATGGCAGTGCTAAAGAAGCATAACTCACAGACAGGGTGCCTGGTATGACTGGAGATGCCAGGCGTTTGTTGGCCTGGAAGGGACTTGGAGGAACTCCAGCTACTGTGTTCACAATCACATTTCCTGCTACCGTGGCTGGATGAAACAAAGATAAATGAGTTATACACAGCAATAACAACAGCTCAGTAATGAGAGCTCTGTGTGTGTGTGTGTGTGTGTGTGTGTGTGTGTGTGTCTTAACATACAAGCCTGAATGGTTGTGCCCACAGTTGCATTTTTAATGGCTCCAGCCTGGAAATCATTAATTGTATATTAGAGCGTTGTGCATTTTTACTGCATTGTTTCTGGTAACTTTACAGAACATATTCAAAGAAGATGTTTTGATTCTTACCAGAACAGCTGCGTTGGGCACAGCAGCAGCACCAGCCACTGCAGCAGCTTGAGGGACCTGAGCCTGAGTCTGTCCAGCAGCAGGAGCCTGGGCCTGGCCTGGTGCAGCTTGGGCCTGGGGGGTCCCAGCCTGCTGCTGCTGGGCCAATTGTTGAGCCTTCTGTTGCTCTGCAAGCGCCTGTAAACAATGGCACATAAATTTTACGTCAAAGACAGAACAACTGACATATTTCACTAAATATAAATACCAAGGGAGTTTTGGGCCTATCCCTTACTTTTATTCCCTAAATTGTAGCGAAGAAAACCTTGTCCCATAGGGGCATCCACTGATTTTATGTAAATGGTAAATGTGTAAAACACACTTCAACGCTGCAGGATAAATGTACTTAGACAAAACAGCTATACTAATTGACTAGTATTTTTTTTCACCTTTGCAAAGATATGTAGGATGTTACTCTGACCAAAATATTCTTAAATTTCTTAAATTAGTTCATATTAAGACCTGCCTTGAGAGTAAATGGATCTTGAATGCTGCTGTCTACATTTAGTGTGCGTGGAAGTTGAGAAATGCTGGCCTAATCACCTTTTTCTCCTTGGCTATCCTTTCTGCACGTTGTGATGCAACCTGAATGGGAGGTAAGGGCTTGTCGTAGCTAATGCCACTAGGAGAAAAAATAAAATAATGTTAGCACTTTTTCCTTTTTTGATGAAAATCACAAAAAACATCTAAACATACCTCTCTGCCAAAACTGAGGCATGTTTGGGATTCTTCTGGAATGGGTTCATACCCAACCTGCAAATATCATGAAACAGTTTCACAGGTCAAGTGCAAAAGCTTCGCACAAATACTGATTATTAAATCATTAGACAAACATTAGTGCTCACAGTGGTTTGATTGGTGGACTCCTCTTGCTGGCGATGATTTTCATGAGTTCAAAGCGACTGTTGTAGAGCTGAATATGAGTTGCATTGTCATCTTGTGTGTAGATCTGACAAGTCCGTAGAGGACGGCTGTTCTTAGACTGCAGGTAGACACAATAACAAAAAAAAAGTCAGCACAGGATATAAAGACAAAGAATCTTATCAGATACAAAGACCAATATAGATTACCTTGTAAATACTCTTGGTTTTCTTCTTAGGATTTGCCTCATACACCAACTGAATATAGTGACAGATGAATATATAAAGGACCAACCAATTTATACATTACATTATCAGAATATAAAACCTTTTCTAAAAATTGCATCAGGCAATTCATCTCACAAATGTAGAACATATTTAGTTAGAACACTAGAGACACCACATTACCTTGCCCTCTTCTCTGGGAATGATGACATTCTCATAACGATTGCGGCACTGTTTGGGTGAGCGGTAGATGCGACTGCAGGAGTTCACCACATCGCTTACCAAGTCCCAGTTAGGTGTGTGAGCAGGAGATACAATTGTCAGATTTAGAGGCAGCTCCAGCAGCTGCTTCACAGCCTGTGGGACAGATACACATTTAATATATATTCTTAACTCATGTCACCAATTCACATGCATTACACTTGAATGAGTGAAGACCATAGTGAAAGGTGATACGTGGAAGTAGTACCTGAAGCAGTGCCCAGTCCTCACTAATGAGCCATTCTGGATTGTCCTGACCAGCTTCCATGGCAGGTTTAACCAGGGAGGGTAGCGGCTTGGCAAAAGGGGCCTGCTGTTTGAGGGAAAAGTTCTTTTTCTGATCCTTCCCCTCGCGACGAACTTTCAGCATACTGGCCTTTTCGAAAAGGGAGCGTGGAGGAATGACCGTCTCCCCGTGACCCTTCTTCTTCTTTCTAGCTGCTGCTGGACAAACACATATCAGTAAGAAGAGAGATACCACACTACCCTGCAAGAACATTTTAACAGGATAGCTTAACGTGTTAAGATTATTTCACATTACCTGAGGGATCCATCTTGAGTCTCTTATGCTCCTTACGGATGTAGATAGGAGGCAGTTTGGACTCCGGCATCGGTGTGGTGTCATACATGAGACACATCACAGAGTCGATGTAAATGTCATTGTCGTCCTGTGGCGGTGTCGGTGGAGTCCAAACCTGTGAGGAAAAGTCACAAGTCAGAACAGAATAGGAAGACAGTGGGATGTGTGTTGACACAAATCAGTAGAAGCAGGAGGAGAATAATCAAGTTTCATATTGTCCACAAACTCATGGGATCAGCACAAGTATTTATGACAAAAATTAATAAATAACTTTACACATTCCATAGTTCCACACACTTCTCAAAACGTATGAATTACTTCTAAATATGAAAATATATCCATTATCACATATATTATATTATTCATTCATTCATTTTCTGAACCCACTTTATCCTCACTAGGGTCACGGGGGTCGCATGGAGCCTATCCCAGCTAC